>CAUYRH010059856.1:0-37213 GCA_963574655.1 Perodicticus potto | reverse complement strand
TGTCGGCCAAACTGTAGTCCAATGGCACAGTCATAGCTCACTATAACCTTGAACTCCTGGACTCAGGTGATCCTCCCCACTTCACCTCCTGAGTTACTGAGATTTCATGCAGGCACCATAAGACCTGGCTTATTTTTTTTTCTTTTTCTCTTTTGTAGAGACAGGGGTCTCACTATGTTGCTCAGGCTGGTCTTGATCTCCTGGCTCACGCATTCCTCCCTCCGCCCCCAACAAGTGCTGAGGTTACAGGCATAAACCACCAAACCCAGCCTATTTTTTTTAATTTATTTATTTAGCAAGAGAAGGTATCAGATACTTCTACCTGGATAATGCCAAAGCTCCCCATAGCAGACCCTCTTTGCTTCTAGGAAGAGTTGTGTGAATGGCCCTTTTTAGTTATACAAATTTAAGTTGATAGAAACGTTTGTGATTTGCTGAACACTCAGTGGGCACAGCTGAGCACAAAGAATTATACAAAGTACATTTGCAAACTGGCCTTAGGGAGCCTCCTTGGGGAAGGTAGAAAGGTGACCTTGGCCATTTCCCTTTTAAAATTTAACATCATCAGAATTTCCCAAATTAATGAGGATGCTTTCAGTGGAAGTCCTCTGGCAGGAAAAAATGCCACCATGAAAGAAAGGGGCATCCTGATGTATCCAGTCACTCTGGCACAATGACTGAGCATGTGGATGTGACCTGAAGAGGAGTCATCTCGAGAACCCGAGCTTGGGCACCACCCTGTGTGCAAGGATTGGGCCAGAGAGGCTGGTGGTAGTTGTGGCACACTGGACTGGGGTGGGGGAAAGGGGACGCAATGCATCAAGAAATCCCAAGAGAAGCAACAGCAGCTGAAATGGAAGAGGATACCCGGGAAGGGTGAGGTCTAGAACAGAGGTCTTCTCAGGGAGACCCCAAGGATACACCTGCAGGTCCTCTCCATGGTGACACCTCTTAGGAATTTGTAGACTTAACTTCCTGGGAACTGGAAATTTCCGCTTCTGTGAAATCCTGTAGTTCTGTGGGGGCTGGAACAGCTTCTCCTGCTTCATTCAAACTGACCAGTGAGAAAGGTACCTGTGGGTTGACCTTCTTGACTGGAGATAAAAAGGGAAAGATCAAGCCATTCGGGGAGCGTGGCCATTTTGAATCCTTCTATGCCATTTGCTCTGCCGGCGGAAATAAAGCCATTCCCCATATAAACATGGAGTTTGGGTGCTCTTTCTCTCCATTGGGCCTCGTCTTCCTGCAACAAAACCAGGACCTGCCAGAGGACTGGCCAGTCTTTTCCAAACTGCTCCCTATCTGGGGTTGGGAAGGAGGCTTTCTTGGGAAGAGTAAGCCGTGAGGGTTCTCAATTTGTAAGAAAGGTTTCAAATGCAAGATCCTAGACTCATAGCCCTTACTGGCAGGTTGGGATCCAAAAGACTAATCAGAACATTGTAAAAGGCGTGACCAACCCACAGGTCATGAGATTTCATTTAATCTTCATACTCATTCTAAAGGTAAGTACTAACATTTCCCACCTCAGACATAGAAAACGAAGGCCCAACGGGGCTATGTGTTTTGTCCAAGATTTTTAAGCAGGTAAATTGTAACATGGGGATTAAAATCCCGGTCTGACTGTCAGCCTGGCCTCCCTTCCGTGGAGCACACCTCAGTGGGAGCAACGGGGGGCAGGTAACAGCATGACCAGGCTGCAAATACTGACACCCACTTAGGGCCAGCTCAGGGATAAGACACCACGATTTGGCCTAAAGGTGAAGAAATGAACAACAAATCCAGAAGAAGCTCTCATTTTACCTTCTATTCTCACAAACTTAAAAGCCACCTAAATATGCAATGTGTATGCATCTTAATTTTGAATACGGTTTCTAGTCCTTGTAAACAGAATTAGGAATGAGAGATAGTCCTTAAGAAAACCAGCAGAAAAGGCTGGGAAAGTAAAGTCTGAGGGGAAAGTGCCAAAAACAAAGGTAATTAAACATGGCTACAGAACTATATGCCACACTGTGAAAGTGCACTGGAAAACTTCTAGAAGCTTAAAGGACATAAATACCCTATAAGTTCAAAAAGAGTCTAGGTAAATGTATGAGTGATAAACTTAAACCAGATATTTAAAAAATTGGCAGTAATTTAAAAAAACAGACTATTCAACATGACACAAGGTAAAAAGCCTAATTCAATATTTTTTTAAAACTCAAAAATCAGCTGGGAGTGGTGGCCCACACCTGTAGTCCTAACACTGTGGAGGGTCCTTGGAGCTCAAGAGTTCAAGAACAGCCTGAGCAATACAGAGACCCTACGTCCACTAAAAATAGAAAAACTAGGTGGGAGTTGTGGCAGGCACCTGTAGTCCCAGCTACTCAGGAGGCCGAGGCCAAAGGATCACTTGAGCCCAAGAGTTTGAGGCGGCTGTGAGCTGTGACACCACGGCAGTCTACCCAGTGTGACAGAGTAAGACCTTATCTCAAAAATAAATATATAAATAAATAAATCTCTCAAAAATAAAAGCACTATGACTTCACGGGGAAAAAAAAAGGCAAATTATTTAAAGGAAAATACATCAAAAAAACAAGGCAGGGGCTCTGCGCCTATGGCTCAAGCAGCTAAGGCGCCAGCCATGTACACCTGAGCTGGGAGGTTCGAATCCAGCCCGGGCCTGCCAAACAACAATGATGGCTGCAACCAAAAAAAATAGCCAGGCGTTGTGGCGGGCGCCTGTAGTCCCAGCTACTTGGAAGGCAGAGGCAGGAGAATCGCGTGAGCCCAGGAGTTGAAGGTTGCTGCGAGCTGTGATGCCATGGCACTCTATCCAGGATGACAGCTTGAGGCTGTGTCTCAAAAAACAAAAAAACAAAACACAGGGCTGGGCCTCGTGTCTCACAGTTGCAATCCTAGCACTCTGGGAGGCCGAGGCTGGCGGATTGCCTGAGCTCCCCAGTTCAAGACCAGCCTCAGTCAGAGCAAGACCTCATCTCTAAAAATAGCCGGGTGGCTCCACACCCATAGCTCAGTGGTTAGGGTGCCGGCCACATGCACTGGGGCTGGTGGGTTAGAACCCAGCCCGGGCCTGCTAAACAACGACAATAATAACAAAAAAAAATAGCCAAGCGTCCTGGCAGGTGCCTGTCATCCCAGCTACTTGGGAGGCTGAGGCAAGAGAATCGCTTAAGCCCAGCAGTTTGAGGTTGCTGTGTGCTGTGACACCACAGTGCTCTACAGAAGGCAACAAAGTGAAACTCTGTCTCAAGAAAAAAAACAAAACACATTTAAGCATATCAAAGTGTTCAACACACACTATGATTTCAGCGTCCCCTCAAAAATTCATGTTAATGTTTAATTGCCACTGTATTAAGAGGTGATTGAGGCCTGGCCCTGTGGCTCATGCCTGTAATCCTAGAAGTCCGGGAGGCCAAGGCCAATGCATTGCTTGAGCTCAGGAGTTGGAGACCAGCCTGAGCAAGAGTGACACCTCGTCTCTAAAAAACAGCCGGGCACTGTGGTCAGTGCCTGTAGTTAAGGCAAAAGAATTGCTTGAGCCCAAGAGTTTGAGGTTGTTGTGAGCTATGACACCACAGCACTCTAGCAAGGGCAACAAAGTGAGTCTGTCTCAAAAAAAAAATTTTTTTTTTAAAGGGAGGAGATTAGAGGCAGAGCCCTAGTGAATGCATACGTGCTGTCACAGTGAGAATGAGTTAGCTGTCAGGGGAGTGGCCCCCTCTCCCCCCATGGCTCTGTCGCTTCTCAGCACGTGCTGCCCTCTCCAGGGCACCACAAGAAGGCCCTCGCCAGTGCAGTGCGTCCACCTCAGACTGCTCAGCCTCCAGAACCCTGCGCCAAAGAAATCTGTTCTTCCTAAATTACCTGCTCTGCGGCACTCTGTTATAGCAACAGAAAACGAACTAAGACAACATCACTAGTAACTTTTTTAAAAGCAAATTTAAAATGTTTTGCCTATCAGTAAGAAAAAGAAATTGACTTTCAGGTGGATATTCCCTGCTGGTGACTGACTAAAAATTGCAAGATTCATAAATTGGAAGAGGAGAGCTTTCTTTCCCACATAGAGCCACAACCCATAGGTTGGGAAGAAAAGCCGCCAGCAGAAACCAAAGGCAGGCACTTGGCTGGAGGAAGAAAGACAGGAATCTCTGCTGACCCATTTGGCTGAGTAGGCAAAGTTAACCCGTTACAGGAGGAATGTTCATACAGGGGAGCAGAGCTAGATGCTACGTACAGCCCACGATCACTCTGCAGTGCAGACTCAACATCTTAATGCAGTAAACCTAGGCTCTATACTTCAAAGGCAAAGCAAAGGGGCATCTCGGTGCAGCCTCCGCGACCCCAGCCAGAACCGGCTTATGGTCAGTGGCCTCTTATCAGCAAGGAATGCTGGTCAGATGTTGCGTCCAAACTGGAAAAAAGAGAGGAGTCCAGCGCCAGGTGGTTGGATGAAGTCAGTGGTGGAACAAGGTGTGTCTGACCTTTCATCCCATCACGGGTGGGAACTCGGTAGGAGGGCTTAGGACCTTATGTTTATTTCTCACTGCTAAGAAGTGACTCAAGGACAAATTCTCAGATGCGGCAGGTGGGACAGAAAACTCACAGGACTTTTCTGGGAAAAGTCTGGCAATATGTAATAATAACCTTTGTTACTATAAGTCTAAGCATTTGTCTTAATAAACAAGCTTCAATACTGGCTAAGATTTATTACTTCTTTGGGGCAGATGTTCCTATTTATAATGGCATTGTTATTCACAAAGATGTTCTTAAGAGGGACTTTGCCTAACAAATGCAATCAATGTGACCTGGTTCTTTGTGCCCTCAATGAATCCCCAACAATAAAAAAAAAAAGATGTTCTTATTGCTGGGTCCAGTGGCTCACACCTGTAATCCTAGCACTTTGAGAGGCTGAGGCAGGAGGATTGCTTGAGGCCAGGAAGTGGAGACCAGCCTGGGAAACATAGTGAGAGCCCATCTTTACAAAAAAATAAAGAAAAAATTAGCCAGCCATGGTGGTGTGCACCTGTAGTCCCACCTACTTGAGAGGCTGAGGCAGGAGGGTCACTTGAACCTGGGAGTTCAAGGCTGCAGTGAGCTATGATTGTGTGGCTACAGCCTGAGCAACAAAGAGAGACTCTCACCTCTTAAAAAAGAAAAGGCATTCTTATTATAACGTTTTAAAAGCAGATAACCAGGAACAACCAAAATCTCCAAAGACAGACTGATGAAGTAAATTATGGCATAACTATACGATGAGATGCTATGGAGCTATTTAAAATGCAAATGTCAGGCCAGGCATGGTGGCTCACACCTGTAATCCTAGCACTCTGGGAAGCTGAGGTGTGTGGATTCCTTGAGCTCAGGAGCTTGAGATCAGCCTCAGCAAGAATGAGACCTTGTCTCCACTAAAAACAGAAAAAAAACCCAGATGTTGTGGTGGGCACCTGTAGTCCCAGCTACTTCGGAGTTTGAGACAAGAGGATCGCTTCAGCCCAAGGGTATGAGATTGCTGTGACCTATGATGACAACACGGCACTTTACCCAGGGCAACAGAGTAAAACGCTGACATAGTTATTTTCCAAAAAAAAATAGCACTCATGGTCCTTTTCCCTGCAACCTATTTTGGTCTAAGTTTATCAGATGAAATGTTTTTCAGATCATAATCATACTGGCAGGCTGAGGAGGGTGGATTGCTTGAGTTCAGGAGTTCAAGAGATTTCTTGAGCCCAAGAGTTTGAGGTTGCTGTGAACTATGACACCACTGTACTCTACCAGGGCAAGAAAGTGAGACTCTGTCTCAAAAAAAAAAAAAAAAATCATAATCATAAGTTTCCATTGCCTGTTTAAATCCTAGGATTACGAGAAGAACATTTATTACACATGAGAACAAATGAGATTAATGGAGTCTGTTACTCATGAGGACAAATTACTGATATGATTTTCTATGCTAATAACAACTACCATACACTGAGTCCTTCCTATGGACCAGGTGCTGCAATAGGGCCCCTTAGGGAATTCACTCCATCTTCCCAACAACCCTATCAAGCAGGCACCGGGATTGCCCAGGAGTGAAGAGGGGCTCACTGCCATTAAACAACTCTCCGCAGAGTAAGCTAGAAAACAGCAAAGCAAGAGGACAGACGCTACTCCCGAGTCCACACTACCTGTGAGAAACAAACACAATAATATGAGTTCATGAGTTTCACTTAATTAAAATATTATTCTTGATGCTCAAATGACACATCCCAGCCCTGCACCATTTACCTTGCTAAACCTTTAACGCATGTGCTTCATAAGGTGTTCAACACAGGCGCACAGTAAATATGTTAACTGGTGTTCTGGAAGAACAACATCCATGCTGAAAAGGACAATATTTCAATTTACATGCCTGAATAACTCGTTTATTTTGAAATAATTACTTGATGCAAAACATTCATGATCCTAAACACAAAGAATATTTCCTACCACTTAGTATAGCTTCTAAACTGCTTTGCAGCGGCCTTTGTAAGGGACACCTAAGCAAAACAGATCCTCAGACACATCAACCAGCTGCCACCCAAAAGGAGGATGGACCCAGAGCAATTCGGACAATTTACAATAATCTCTAAGTGGCATTTCATCCTTTCCTCATACACTGTCAACCACAAGTTAAACCCGACAGCCACAGCTACAAAGGATCAGAAGTGTTTCTCTCCACCCTCAATTGCTAGGCTAGAAGGACAGGTGCCTAGTCCTCTAGCCAAAATTCATCAGAATAACAGTGTTGTTGAGCTTAAGCATTTCATAGAAAAACCAGAAATTAATCCCAGGTATCTGGTACAAACCTCCAGCCTTCTGATGGGACCATTTCTAGCTACAAGGCCAGGGGCACTTTACATGCTTAGTAAATATTAGCTGTTGTGGTGGTGGTTGTTCTTAATAACGTCTGTTGCATCTATCCCCCCCAAAAAAACAATGTCAGGATCAAAAAAAAAATTCTCCTTTGCTCCTGCTTCCAATTTTCTGATTTGTTTTTCAAAGTCTTTTTTTTTTCTTTTTGGGTAAAACCTAAAAATGTATTTTAAATACTACAAGGGTCTCAAGAAGATAAAAATATATACGTGAAGGCTGTCCAGAAGGTATCCAGCCATATATGTCTGTTTTTATATTGCATGAGTGAGTCCTTTCCAGATAGTTTTCATATATTTATCATGTGATCCCAGGATGAAAGAAGACCACCATTAGGAAGTAACCCTTCTCTCATGTTGAAGGCGATGGTGTCAGCTGTTTGCACGACTTGGGTAAAAGAATCTCTGGGCTAGAATTCTGCCCATCACTCTCCTGCGGTCCTAGAATTCTAACCTGGGTTTTGAACCAACAGAGAACCTGGAGAAGGAAGTGATGATGCAAGTAACTCAGGTTATGAAAAGTCTGCTCATTTGCTGTCTTCAGGGTGTGCTTCTCACCTGCTCTACATGGTTGGTGAGGGTAGCAGCATAAGTTTCTACAGGAAATAGCCACAGGATGAGTAATATCTAAAACAATAGGAAGAGAGAGTCTGCTTCCCGCACTTGGAAGGAGCTGCTTTGACAGAGAGTTGAGATGATGGAGTTGATCCGCTGTAGGAAAAATGGCACCTCGACAGAAGTCTGCAAAGGAGATTACGCCTACATTTTAATGCTGCGAAAGTTTCAAAATGAAACGCAAGTGCTTGGAATGGAGGTGGATGGAGAGAAGCGCCGGAAGGGACGTGAAGAACAGTGTATGAATGGAAGGCAGGAGCCTCCAGGGAGGACAATTCCAAAATAGGGCTTGAGGCTCCTGCTAGAATGGCCTTATACAGCCTTTGTAAGTTAAATTTTACTTTTTTAGAGCTGGAGTTCAGTGGCATGATCATAGCACACTGCAGCCTCAAACTCCTAGGCTTTATGCCACACTTCTGCCTCGGCCTGCCAAACAGCTGGACGGAGGCGCACACCTCACACTCGGCTGACCGGTTTGTTTGTGGAGATGAGCATCTCACTATGTTGCCCAGGCTGGTCTCCAAATCCTGGTCTCAAGTGATCCTCCTGCCTCAGCCTCCCAGGTAGGAGCTAGGATCATAAGCGTGAGCTGCTGCACCCAGCCGAGACTTCTCCTTCACTAGGGATCAACTAAGGGAAATAGGTTATGTCCTTTGTTACAAATAAAGGAAGTCAGGGTCACAGGGTTCTTTCCAGGTTTCAGGACACTGGAAATGGCCCTTCTTCCCAGAAGGCCTGCTGGACAAAGAAACCAATTTGATTCCACAATTTAGCCTGGGGCCTACTTGCCCCAAACAAGCCATATTCTTCAGCGTTATCTTTCTCAGTAACAAAGCTGATGTTTGGATTTCCTGTTTGCTCTTTTGTGTCACTTAATGTTTGGTTCAAATCCTAGAAAGGAAACAAAGGCCTTGTGTTTTTGGTGTCCCTCAAAACACCTGACACATTTGACCAGAAGGCCAAGGTACATGGCTTTGGGCCAGGTATTCAAGAGGTGGGCAGAGCATTTGGACCTTAAAAGTTTCCAGAGATGATTATGGGGTAATGGTGCAGTTAGATTTTTAACTACTGTGACCTGGGGCAAGACACTGATGACACACGATTCCTCACTGAAGTATGGCAGCTCTTTGGGGAGCTGCTTTTTAAAGAAAGAAGCCTACACTCACTGAGCAAATAACACATAGGCCTCACCCACCGTAAGTTCTTTATCAAAGATACAGGCCTTACTTAGCAAAATGCAAGCTGAAGGTGGGCTCAGCAAACACTGGCTGCGTGAGGACCAGGTAAGCAACACCTGCTAGTCTTAGTGAACAACACAAGGTCCCCAGGTGCCCGAGGCCTCAACAACAGCACACAGCCTATGCAAGTTCTCACCAGATACCAACAGGCCACACAAACAGCCAGATCAAAGGTGGGCCACGCTGGTCCACACCAGCTTACAGCACAGGCTTCCAGAAGAGGATGAACTTTGAAGGCTCAGGCTTACCTGTCAGTTCCATTCCTTTAAAAGCTGTCCTACCTTTGATAAATTACAAATCCTTCACCTAACCGTTCATTTCCAAATGTGCCTGCGTAAACATGCACCTAGAAGCCAGCCATTTTTCTCCCTGGAGTATTTACCCCACAGAGATGAGAGAACATGCCCACACAATCCTCACGACAGCCTCGTGTGTGAGCGCTAAAAACAACACAAATATTTACCAATAACTTCATGGACAAGCAAAGTATAGTTTATCCCCATACAATAGAATACACTCAGTAATAAAAAGAAACATACACGCAACAACATGGATGAATCTCAAAATATAAGAAACCAGACCAAAACTATAGCATATACTGAATGATTCCATTCCTATCAAATTCTCAAAAATGCAAACTTATCTATAGTGCCAGACAGCAGATAGATATCGTGTGCAGAGGCTCATGCCTATAATCCTAGCACTCTGGGAGGCCACAGTGGGTGGACTGCCTGAGCTCACAGGTTTGAGACCAGTCTGAGCAAGAGTAAGACCCCATCTCTACTAAAAAAATAGAAAAACTGCGGCAAGAGGAACACTTGAGCCCAAGAGTTGGGGGTTGCTGTGAGCTATGACACCATGGCACTCTACCCAGGGCGACAGCTTGAGACTGTCTTAAAAAAAAAAGCAGATTATAAGGAGTACAAAAACCTTTTGGTGTGACAGTCATATTCATTCACCTGATTGTGAGCACAGTGCCACAGAGGTAGACATCCGTCACCAAATTATGTACCTTAACCAGGTACATTTTGTGTCACAGCCAATTATACACCAATAAAGCTGACAAGGTATGTCACAAAGTATATAATAAGAGAACAGCAAGAATTAAATCCCCTGAGCACACTCTTTAGAAATGGTACCTTTTCAACAATTTTTTTTCTTTTTTTTTTTTTTTTTTTTCGGCTTTTTGAGGCAGCATCTTGCTCTGTTGCCCAGGCTGGAGTGAAGTAACTCAATGACAGCTCACTGAAACCTCAGACTCTTATGCCCAAGGGCTTCTTCTGCCTCAGCCTGCTGAAGTAGCTGGGACCACAAGTATATGCCACCATGCCCAGCTCATTTTTCTTATTTTTCATAGAGACAGGGTCTTGTTATATTACCCAGGCTGGTCTGGTCTTGAACACCTGTCCTCAAATGATTCTCCTGCCTTAGCTTCCCAAAGCACTGGCATTACAGGCATGAGCCACTGCTCTCAGCTACTTTTAGACAATTTCTAAGGTACTATGAGTCCAGTCATTCATTCCACACATACTAACAGAGTATCTATCTGGGTAGGTATGACTGCAGACCCTAGAGATACCACAGAGAAATAATTTAGGGAAATAAAGAACTACAGACAGGGACCTGAGGGGTTAAAACAGAGTGCAGTCACTGAAAGTGCCTGGGTAGAAGGGTGGCCCAGTTCACCTAGGGTGGTCCCAGGAGGCCTCCCTCAGCAGATACTAAGTCCTCAGTGATTAGAGGCAGCCCTGGGAAGATCCAAGGGCAGAGAATCTCGGGGAAAACACACGGCAAATACAAAGGCTCCCAGGCAGGAGCGAGTCTGATGTGTCAGAGAACAGAAAGTAGGCCATGTGCGCCCAGCAGGAGGTGGTGGGTGGAAAGAATGAGGTTAGAAAGGCAGGCAAGTGCTGGGCGGCACAGGGACTCAGGTCATGGGAAAGGGCGTGACTCTGGGGAGGACAGGATCTTTTGGGCAATGCCATGACTGCCATTTTTAAAAGATCACTGTGACTGATGAGGGTAGACCATAGGAAAGCCAAGCCTAGTAGAAAGGAGGTCTGGTTTTGTTTTGTTTTGTTTAATTTTGTTTTGTTTTTGAGACAGAGTCTCACTCTGTCACCCTGGGAAGAGTGCCGTGGTATCATAGCTCACAGCAACCTCCAACTCTTGGGCTCAAACTATCCTCTTGCCTCAGTCTCCTGAATAGCTGGGACTACAGGCATCTGCCACTGCATCCTGCTAGTTTTGCTATTTTTAGCACAGACAGGGCCACAATAATGAACAACTGCAACAAAAAACAGACAGGCTTTGAGCACCTATAGTCCCAACTACTTGGGAGGTTGAGGCAGGAGAATCGCTTGAGCCCAAGAGCCGGAGGTTGCTGTGAGCAGTGATGCCACAGCACTCTATCAAGGGTGACATAGTCAGACTGTCTCAAAAAAAAAGAGAACTTAAGTACCGAGAGGATAAGAAAAGGGTCAAGTCCACTGGATAAAGGAGAAGAGCAGGTGACACTCTGTGTCAGGGCTTCCTTCGTGCCAAGCCCTTTCCTCACCGCTTCACATATTTGACTCATTTACTTCTCAAAACCATAATTATCTACTTTTTACAGGTATAGAAATGAAAGCCAGGAAAAATTAAATAATTTGCCCAAGACAACACAGCCAGTAAGTGACAGAACTGGCATTCAATCCAAGGTGGCCCACAGCCTACATCCAAGACTCTAAGTCACTTGCCACGTTGGATGTGAAAAGAGCACACCACAATTCCTATCGGAATACCAGCGTCTAGAAGAAGATGCCATCGTTAGCAGAGGGAAGAAGTTCTCTAGGAAAGGATCCAGAGCAAAAGGGGCTTCAGAATGCTAACTGACTGGCAATAATAAAAATGAAAAAGAAAAAACAAAGCCTTCAACATTTTATAGATGCATTATTTCCAACCTATAATTCTATACTCAGCTAAGCTATCGATGACATCTGAGAATAAAGACTTTAAACAATAAGAGCTCAAATTTCTTTTTCTCCCAAGCAGGCCTTCTCTGGCAACTACTGAAGAACGTGTTCCACTAAAATAAAGGAGTATATCAGGAAAGAGGCTGACCAGACACACAGGAAACAGAGGCTTCGTCACAGAAGGGAGTACAGTGAATCCCAAGCAGGGAAAATGAGGAACTACATAGACAGTTTGCTCTGAGTATGGAAACAGTCCATGTTAGAACAGTACAGACTTCTTAGCGGACATCTCAGCAAGAAGAAGTGATAGAAAGCATCAGAATGTTTTGGGAAGATTGACAATCGGTAAAGAGCTTGATGTTAATAAATACACAGAGTGGCCATAAAGTTCGTGTGCGATTTTAATTTGCACACCATTTTAAATTGTATGGCCACCCTGTACAATGTATTTCATGACACATACAAAGAAAAATAAGCAATTACTCAAGCCAAACATTTCTAAATCTTGCAAAAAAGAAGTGGCAAGAAAATTAATCATAGTTCCTACATGGCTCAGTTGTGAAATATTTACACCGTGCTATAAGGTTTATGTCTCCCCAAAATACATATCTTACAATTGTTACCCCCCAAGATGATAATATTAAGGTGGTGGTTAGGTCAGGAAGGGGGAGCCCTCATGAATAGGATTTAGTGTCCATCTCAAAGAAGCCCCAAAGAGCAGGCTAGTCCCCTTCCATGTAGGTACACAGGACACAGGAAGAAGGAACAGGCCTCCACCATGCTAAATCTGCTGACTCCTTAATCTTGGACTTCCCAGGCTCCAAAACTACGAGGAATAAATTTCTGTTGTTTACAAGCTACCACATTTATAGTATTTTGTTGTATCAGCCTGAATGGACTAAGACATTAGTCTTAAATAATGGGAAGTCAATAAATTATGCCTAAAAAGAAAAAAAAAAAAAAAAACAAGCAGCAGCAATAGCAGTTTATTATTTGTGGACAACAAAATAGGTAAAAAATAAAATAAAAATAAAATAATTTGTAAACAGTAAAATTGACTCTGTAGGAGGAAAAAATGTGCAGTAGAGACATAAGGAACTACTGTTTTTAAAAACAAATCTTTATTTAAACTAAATTTATAACTGATAATTTTTAAAAAGAGAAACCGATTGAGTTCCACTGAAATTAAGAGGTTTTCTCAAAGATACACAACTCATAGGGGAGAGAAGAGAATGGAACCCAGATCTACTAACTAAAATCTAGTGTTTTCATTCTATGACTACCTTACCTAAATCTGATTTTTTAAAAATTAAGACAGCAACAATGTCAGCTGCATTGTTCAGTAGACTTGTATATTTAAGATATGGAAATATTTACAGTTTCCAGGGTAATGACTGTAAGTGTTTACCCTGGTACTAGATGAATTAATAACAGTGATCCTAAAAGAATACAGGCCACTCAGTGGGATGTGAACTACAAAAATAAACATACAACATGAATCTCTTCACAGACCAAAATGTATGTTGATACAGCTGGATAGTGTTAATGTTTTAAAGAAAACAATGAATTGGTTTTGATTTCCAAAGAAATAAAAACATGCTGAGATTTTTTGCTAAAGACTGATCTTTGGCTGTGTAATCACAAAACGGCCTTTTTCCACATTTTAACCAGTTAACACCTCAGCTGTCATAATATAATAATAATAGTCTAGGTGGAGGGAAAAAATTAGTCAAAATACCAGAAAGTACAAACAGGAGAGGGTAAGTGTGTAAAGAAAGTGGGAAGAGGGGGTAGAACTGGAGGACACAGTGAAAGTTCCAGCTCCCCAGACTTGTAGCCAAGAAATTTTGGGAGTGTTCCTGGTTGGCAGATAAGCATGTCTCCTACACAAAGCACATCTGAATTTTATGAGGGAAATTTGAACTAGGAATGTGGAAGTTCCACGTTCTTTTCACTGAGCCATACAGAGTCTGGGCTCCCGACAATGGATCACTAAATCAAATGAGTCACTCACATGAAAACTCCAGAAAGGAAGTGCTCTGCTTTTGAGCCCTTGTGTCACAGGTGGAAGAAAGTCTGAGAACAATCCAGATAATGACTTCTACATATCCTAAAGCAGCAAACACCAGACATAATTCCCGCATTTAAGGTCAGACTATGGCCCCTACGGATGATAGTTCCCTAGATAGTTCCCTATGCTTCAATTGGTCCACACCTTTATAAAATTGGCAATATTTATAAAATCTGCATTTCTGTAATTACAGATGAACTCATATGATAATCCCGAATTTACTTCAAAATAATCCAGTGGTGGAGACTGAGGTGAAAAGTGAGTGAACGTAAGTGAAATAAAATTGGCCGTGCCTTGACAAGTATTATAGCTAGGCGATGAAGACTCGGAGGTTCATCCTTATTTTTACTACTCTTGTAATGTTCAGAATTTTCTTTCTTTTTTTTAAGAGACTTAGTTTTTGTCGCCCTCAATAGAGTGCTATGGTGTCACAGCTCACAGCAACCTCCAGCTCTTGGGCTTATGCGATTCTCTTGCCTCAGCCTCCCGAGTAGCTGGGACTACAGGCACCTGCCACAACACCAGGCTATTTTTTTGTCACTGTTTGGCCAGGGCAAGGTTTGAACCTGCCACCCTGGGTGTAATAGGGCCAGCACCCTACTCAATGAGCCACAGGCATTGCCCAATGTTCAGAATTTTCAAAACTAACAAGTTGTGCTCCTTTTCATCTTTTTTCCAACTTCTCTTGAAAAACTGGCAGATTTTCCCTGATGTCACTCCAGCATGGCATGGATAGGCGAGACCTGAGAAGCTGCTGCCCCTTTAGAGGAGGGACGGGCTCTCCAATTCTCTGGCCCCTCTACCCGTTTTATGTCTTCACTGGTCCACTTTATCCATGTATGCCACTTGATTGATAGGGATGAGGCAAGACAACTGCTTAAGCCCAAGAGTTTGAGGTTGCTGTGAGCTGTGATTCTACGGCACTCTACCGAGGGCAACAAGGTGAAACTCCATCTCAAAAAAAAAAAAAGAGGGCAGTGCCTGTGGCTCAGTGAGTAGGGTGTTGGCTCCATATACTGAGGGTGGCAGGTTCGAACCCGGCTTCAGCCAAACTGCAACAACAACAAAAAAATAGCCAGGCATTGTGGCAGGTGCCTGTAGTCCCAGCTACTCAGGAGGTTGAGGCATGAGAATTGCCTAAGCCCAAGAGCTGGAGGTTGCTGTGAGCTGTGACGGAACTCTACCAAGGACGACAAAGTGAGACAAGAAAGAAAGAGCGAGAGAAAGAGAGGAAGGAAGGAGGGAGGCAAAGAGGAAAAATAAAGAATTCAGAAAGCTCAACAAACTTCAGCTGGGATAAACCAAAGTGACCCGCACCAAAACACGATATAATCAGGCTGTCAAAAGTCAAACCAAACAGAGAATTTTGAAAGCAGAACGGTAAAAGTGACTCACCAAATTTCAGAGGGCTCTCATTAGAGTAACAGATTTTTCAGATTAAAACTTTCCCAGATAAACAAAAGCTGAGGGAGTTCATTATCACTAGAGCTTCCCTTAAAGAAATGCTAAAGAGAATTCTTTAAGTTGAAACAAAAAACACTAGAAAGCAACACAAAACCACACAAAAAAATAAAGCTCTGTGGTAAAGGAAACTACATAGATAAATGTAGAATTCTGCACTCTGGGAGGCTGAGGCTGGAGGATCACCTGAGCCCAGGAGTTCAAGACCAGCCTGAGCAAGAGCAAGACCCTGTCTCTACTAAAAATAGAAAAACTGAGGAGGAAGACCACTTGAGCACAGGAGTCTGAGGTTGCTGTGGTCCATGATGATGCCACGGCACTCTGCCCAGGGCAACAGAGTAAAACTTTGTCTCAAAAAAATAAAAATAGGGCAGCGCCTGTGGCTCAGTGGGTAGGGCACTGGCCCCAGTTACCAAAGGTGGTGGGTTCAAACCTGGCCCCGGCCAAAATGCAACAAAAAAATAGCCAGGCATTGTGGCTGTCGCCTGTAGTCCCAGCTACTCGGGAAGCTGAGGCAAGAGAATCACCTAAGCCCAGAAGTTGGAGGTTGCTGTGAGCTGTGACCCCACAGCACTCTACCGAGGGCGATAAAGTGGGACTCTGTCTCTATAAAAACTAAACAATAAAAAAATAAAAAATAAAATAAAATAATGCTTCTGACAAGGAGTTTCCTCTTCCTTTGTTGTAATTTTATAAAAATCAAAATGAATAGCACAAATGACTCAACTCCAAATGCATTTTCATCTACTTACCAGGATGTCACTCCTGGCACAAAGGAACTAGAGCACAGCAGGGACCCTGAAGATCTGTTGGAGCTGTCCACTAACAACACCTAAGGGCACTGGCTTGTCCCCGTGGGCATTCGTATGGCTGCACTGAACTTTAGAGTGAAAGATTCATCCTTCATCCCTTCTGAATGGAGGAAGCAGAGTACAGATTTGATTAGGAGATGATCATCCCCAAGATGGAAGAGGTCTCCTCAAACCAGCTTGCCTTTCCCGTAGGCTAAGCTGCATTTCCTCAGATGTATCTTTTTCATGTTTAAGTATATTCAAGCGCTTCAGTTCATATTCCCTTTCAAGTTTGAGGGCTAAAAGATAAAACACACAAAACAATCTGACTAACATTTCTCACCAGACATAATTAAGCCCAAACTTAAGTGAGTGTCATGCAGCAAAATTCACATTCTTAAAGGATAAACAAGATGTCAGGGCTACAGATAGGAGCTATGGACATGCATATTTAAGCATTTCTCTGATAATAAATAAATGGTACATGTGATTTACTTACATTGTGCTGAAGGGAGAAGACCATCCTCCTTGGCCTTATGACACGCGAGCTTTATGGGGCTACCAAATGCAATTTCTTCCAAGAAAGGCAACTTGATGGAGGCTAGGTTTGTGTACCAACTCTTTGTAAGCAGTGCGAGATCCCATGGTTCCTGTCTGGATGAAAAGTTCATTGATTCATTCAATGACTATTTATTCACCTACTGCATGATACATACAACACATCTTTTAATTTTCAGTTCTATTTGTCATTAGACATTTTGGTTTACAGGGTATTCTGGATCTTCCAGAGTTGTAACTCCAACCAGGAAAAGATACCTTATATTAACTAACATAGAGATAGACTGAAAAATGGCCAGAAATTATGCCAAGAATTTTTTTTTTCCTTTTTCAAGACAGAGTCTCACTTTCATAGCTCTCGGCCACCTCAAATACTTGGGCTCAAGTGATCCTCCTGCCTGAGCCTCCCAAGTAGCTGGGACTACAGGTGCCTGCCACAATGGCTGGTGAGTTTTTTTTTTTTTTTTTTCTTAGAGATGGGGTCTCGCTTGGCTATGTCAAGAACCTTTTTTTTTCCAAGACAGTGTCTCACTTTGCCACCCTTGGTAGAGTGCCGCCGTGTCACAGCTCACAGCAACCTCAAACTCTTGGGTTCAAGCAATACTCTTGCCTCAGCCAGGTAGCTGGGACTACAGGGGGCCATCACAACACCCGGCTATTTTTAGAGACAGGGGTCTCACTCTAGCTCAGGCTGGTCTTGAACTCCTGAGTTCAAGAAATCCACCCACCTCGACCTCCCAGAGTGCTAGGATTACAGGCGTGAGCCACCAAACCTGGTCTCTGCCAAGAACTCTGTTCACAGTGCAGCCTCCATGGAATCAACTCATTCCTTCCATGTAAGAGAATATAGATAAGAACTGTAAACCCCTAAGTCTTTAATGGCTCATCAAAAATATAGTCCTGGGCTGGGTGGGGTGGCTCCCACCAGTAATTCTAGCCCTTGGGAGGCAGAGATGGGAGGATCCCTTAAGCTCAGGAGCTCAAGACCAGCCAGAGAAAGAGCAAGACCCCATCTCTACTAAAAATAGAAAAATGAGTTGGGCATAATGGCGGCACCTGTAGTCCCAGCTACTTAGGAGGCTGAGGAAGGAGGATAGTTTAAGCTCAGGAATTTGAGGTTGCTGTGAGCTGGGCTGACACCATAGCACTCCAGCCTGGAGCAATAGAGCAAAACTCTTGTCTAAAAAAAAAAGAAAGAAAAAAATACCATGAACCTTAAATTGTTTTATGTCACTTAATTCTGAAACAAAAAAATGTCAGCTCTGTTTTCCAGCTACAGTCAGCATGAGTTGCAGCCTCACACACAGGAAGAAAGTGAAGTGCTTGGTCCGAGCAGGGGAAGCGAACGAGTTACACACAGGCCGCCCCTTTACCTTCTCCACCTCTGTTGGTACTATTTCATCTAACTTTCAGGAGTGACTTACAGTCTACAATTATTACAGATGTACCAAGAAATGAGTTAATAAGGATGTTTTACAAAAAACATGGAAATCATCTCAATATCTATCAAGAAGAACCCCATTAAACAAACTGTGGTACATACATATATTGACAAAAATGAGGCTTGACTGTAAATGTTGATTTGGAGAGATGAGCGATTAAACAGTTAATGTTTATATAGCAGATACTATATATCAGGCCCCATTTTAAGCAGATCTGCAACAACCACCCTAGGAGGGAGGCAGGGCTGTTATTATGCTCATTTTACACATTAGAAAACTGAAGAGCAGAGAATAACTTGCCAGAGGGCACAAAGCTCTTGGCTGTGAAGTTGTAATTTAAGCCCAGAAAGTCAGAGTCCAGAATGGGTGCTCTTATTCATTAGGCCATACAAGATATACAGGGGTGGTGGTGGGGGGAGAGAGGATTAAGGGTGAGATCACACTTGTGGTACATATTTGAAGGGTCAGGAGAAAACTTCTAAATACGGATCAAAAATGTTTTCACATAGTAAATGAGCAAATCTCATGAATGTTATGTCAATCAGGTTGATGAAAATATCTCAGATTGTATATGAAACCCGCACACTGTACCCCATGATTGAATTATTGTACACAGCTATGATTCAATAAAAAAAAAAGATATACAGGGGTGGGAAGGATATGTAAGGAGCAAAGTTTAATATGATTCCATGTGTCAAAAAGATATACGTGTGTGTTTATACATGTATGTGTGTGTGCCTTATAGAGCAGCAGAAATCCTAGAAAAAATATAAGACATTTTATCTCTGAATGCTGCTCAGGAGTAAGAATGGGTATGAGAAATAGTATTCTTATTTTCCTTTCATATGCTTCCATAGTGCTTGAAAGTTTTTAATGTGTTATTTTATAATTTATTAAAAACATTTAGCCAGGCTTGGAGCCTATAGCACAGTGGTTACTCCGCCAGCCACATACACTGAGCCTGGCAAGTTCGAACCCAGCCCCGGCCAGCTAAACAACAATGACAACCGCAACAAAAAAAGAGCTGGCATTGTGGTGGGTGCCTGTAGTCCCAGCTACTTAGAAGGCTGAGGCAACAGAATCGATTAAGCCCAAGAGTTTGAGGTTGCTGTGAGCTGTGATGTCACCACACTTTACTGAGGGTGACATAGTAAGACTCTATCTCAAAAACAAACAAAAAATAAAAAGGGCAGTGCCTGTAGCTCATCGAGTAGGGCGCCAGCCCCATATACCGAAGGTGGAGGGTTCAAACCCAGCCTCTGCCGAACTGCAAAACAAAAATAGCCGGGTGTTGTGGCGGGCGCCTGTAGTCCCAGCTACTCAGGAGGCTGAGGCAGGAGAATCGCCTAAGCCCAGGAGTTGGAGGTTGCTGTGAGCTGTGTGATGCCACGGCACTCTACTGAGGGTGATAAAGTGAGACTCTATCTCTACAAAAAAATAAATAAATAAATTTAGCCAGTGCCTCACACCTGTAATCCTAGCACTCTGGGAGGCCCAGGCGTGTGGATCGCCTGAGCTCATGAGTTTGAGACTAACCTGAGCCAGAGTAAGACCCCGTCGAAAAAAAAAAAAAAAATAGCCAGGCATTGTGGTGGGCCCCTGTAGTCCCAGCTACTTGGGAGGCTAAGGCAAGAGAATCACTTGAGCCCAAAAGTTTGAGGTCGCTATGAGCTATGACACCATGGCACTCCACCCAGGATGACAAAGTGAGACTCTGTCTCTAAAATAAATAAGTAAAATAAAATAAAAACATTTAATCAAAAAAGCCCAGGGTAAGGAGTTACTTTAGCAAAGGAACCCCAAAGAATGCTAATACCATTCTGTTCCTCTTAACACAGTTGTTCTTATAAGTAGTATGATATCAAATACCTTTTTAAGAAGATGACAGAGAAAGCCTTAGTATTGCAGAGATTATTGATGATATAAATAAAATTCTGTAAAATCAAATAATCAGTGCTTTAAATTGTCCTCCAAAAATAAGAATACTTTTACACTAAAATTGTTTACAATGATAATTAATATAATAGGATTTGCCTGTCGTTCAAGGTCTAAACACATACTGCACTGACAAAACTTTAAAAAAATGCAACAACAGGCCAGGTGGGGTGGCTCACGCCTGTAATCTTATCACTTGGGAGGCCAAGGCAGGTGGACTGCCTGAGCTCACAGGTTCAAGACCAGCCCAAACCAGAAAGAGACTCTGTCTCTAAAACATAGCTGGGTGTTGTGGTAGGTGCCTTTAGTCCCAGCTACTTGGGAGGCTGAGGCAAGCAAAATCGCTTAAGCCCAAGAGTTGGAAGTTGCTGTGAGCTGTGATGCCACGGCACTCTACTAAGGGTGACATAGTGAGACTGTCTCCAAAAAAACAAAACAAAACCACAACAAGTCTTCTCTGATTTTCCCAGAGCTCCAATTTTATAACTTTGTAGGGAAATTCCACTTACTCCTTAGGATACTGTCAAAAAGAAAAATTCAGTTGACTCATAAGGGTAAATATGTCATAATTATCTGGGGCAAAGGTATTAACAAAATAAAACAAATCCCAAAATTTTAAAAAGGAAAAGGCAGCACAGTGCCAGAATGAAACTACAAGGTGGTAGCAACATGTGCTCACCATGAGCCAGGCCATGTGTGAGTATGTTACACACATTCTGTGCACAGCCATGGTTACACCCATCTTACAGAAGCGGAGTACGTTACACACATTATGTACACAGCCGTGGTTACATCCGTCTTACAGACGCAGGTCAAGACCCAGAGAAGGTCCCCTATAAAACCAGAGTAGGGTCAGGCTTGGAGCCCAGGACTAAGTCTTGATCAGAAATCCCATGTTGTCTGTACATGCCATCTAAAGGGTATAGGAAGCAAAACCAACCCTTTGTGCCAGCTAATTAAATGCTCTGTTAGGACACCTGACAGCATTGCATTTTAGGTAGATTTGACCTTGTAAAGTATTTTCAGATGATTCAAGGAAACAGAAAGTGCCGTGTTATCATACAAAGACAAACTCTCTCTCCCCAGTACTTCTTTTCTACAGGACTGTGACTCTGACCCCGGTTTGAAAGTATTGTTTTTGGCCGCGCAGATGAATCATGCCTGAAATCCTAATCATGTAGGAGGCTAAGGCAGGTGGACTGCTTGAGCTCAGGAGTTGGAGACTAGCCTGAGCAAGAGCCAGACTCATCTCTACTAAAAATAGAAAAATTAGCCCTGAGGGTGCCTGCTAGTCCCCTCTGCTCAGGAGGCTAAGGCAAGAGGATTGCTTGAGTTCAAGAGTTTGAGGGTGCAGTGAACTATGATGACACCATGGCACTCTATCCAGAGCAACAGAGTTGAGGCTCCATCTCAAAAAAGTAAAGTATTCTGTTGTAAAGATCAAGTATTAATTTATATATTCTTATAAAAGCAGTTGCCTTTTAAAAAATCAATCCCAGACATCTGAAAATACCTCATATAGTCCAAGATCTCATGGGGAGCATGGGGTGTCCAGTCCTTTCATTTTAACAAGGACATTCCCCTGCCCTGTCAAGGCTAATCGTAATAAAAATACTTACACCTTAAAGCAACTGCCCCGCAAAATGTTTTTCACCGTGTTCTTTCTTGGCAAGCCGTACGCCATGGTGAGTTACTGTCCAGTTTCCTTACATAGGTGCCTGATGGAATGTCGCAGATACTGGGCTCACTTTGCCTGAAATGATTGCAAAGCATCTAATTAATGGCTTTCACTTGAATATTTTCATAGCCAAACATAAAAAGATTCAGGAAAAAACATTTCTAAATGTCAGAAAGTCCCTAACAAGTATTCATTGAACTTGAACCCCAGATGTAAAAACTGCATTTCCTTTTGTTTCCCGTGGACTCGTTCTATCGTTTCTTGCCACCATATGAGGAGAAAGGTAAGATTTGTCATCCTGACACAAGGTTTCGGTGTTGTGTCATGGTATTTTGTCCTTGCCCGAGCCTGCCAAACCAGCTCCAACTCCGCACCACCAATACCGTCGGATCCCGGCGGCGTTAAGCAATAAACGGCTTAGCCGGCACAGTCACTTTCAGCCCCAGTTCTTTAAACAGCAACTCTTCTCCGGTTTTCCCTCATTCAAAACCCTGAACTTAGAAAGTGGCAACTCCTAGCACCCCTCCCGCGCCCCGACCCCCGCACAGGGACGCGGGCGAGCCCTCCCTTCCCCGGGCGCGCAGGTCTCGGTGGGAACCGGTTCCCCGAGGGCGGCGGCTCCGCCACCCGCAGAGCCCGCGGCTCCAGCCCCCGCGCCTTCCCACGCCGGGCCTCACCCGGCCACCGGCCGGCACTGGCCAGCGCGGGACGCGCCCCCTGGCGGCCGGTCCCCAGGGGAAATCCCTCCGCGCGCGTCCCCGCAAGCCAGCGCCCGCGACCTGTTTACCGGGGCTGGTGGAAGTGGGCGGACCGCGGCCGCGCGGTCCAGGGCGAGAGCGCGCCCGGCTAAGGGCACATGGCCGCGCACGCGCCGCGGGCCCGCGCACGTGCACACGCCTCCCTCCGGCTCGGCGCCGAGGACCGGGCGGGCGCGCGTCACGCCGGGGCCGCGCAATAAAGGGCTCTGCGGGGCCCGAGGTGGGGGCGCCAGGCCGGGCAGCGGGCGCCCCACCGTCCGCTGGGCCAGGACCGAGGACGGGCGCGTGCCCGACGGGCAACGAGCGGAAGAGAGGGCTGTAAGCCAGGCCTGTCCTCAACGGACAGTTGCAGATGTGATGGGTTGTATGAAGCGACTGGGGGCTTCCCTTTTTGGCGCCACTTTAAAAAATGTGCCCTGCGGGGCGCGGTGGCTCACGTTTGTAATCCTCGCACCCTGGGAGGCGGGGGGAGCGCCTGAGCTCAGAAGTTGGAGTCCAGCTGGAGCAGGAGCAAGACCCAGTTTCTACCAAAAGTAGAAAAATTAACCAGGCCTTGTGGTGGCCGCCTGCAGTCACTGCCACTCCGGAGGCTGAGGCATGAGGATCGCTTCAGCCCAGGGGTTTGAGGTTGCAGCGAGTTATGACGCGCTGCATTCTAGCCAAGGTGACAAAGTGAGACTCTGTCTCAAAAGAAAAATAAAGTGCCTTGTTTTGATTGCTGACCCAGAGAAGCAGAGGCCGTGTCGTTGGTGTACGCACAGGGCCCACATGTGCAGCTTCACGTGTTGGTGTTGAGAGCAAGACAGGAGCAGGAAACGTGGGCTGATGACGCTGGGTTGACTCAATGTGATCTGTATTTTAATGCATCAGGTGGCCACCTCTTGACGTCAGCATTTCCGTATTGAGTGAGGAGTCAGAACTGGTTTCGAGTTCTAGCCCTGCCACATAAGATTCAACCCGAAGATTTTGCATATGTCACTTCTCTAAGCCTCAATTCCTTCATCTGTAAAAACAAGGATAATACTCCTTATCTTCCAAGGTGGTTGTTGCCTTGAAGATCAGGTCTTTAGATTCTCTGCCACTTAAGTGCCTAATTGTCTAATTGTAAGCCTTGGAACAACTTTATGAAATAGGCAAGGGGGATCCTGCTTATTATGTCAATTGTAGAGAATGGGGAGGAGTTTGGGGAGGAGAAGGAACTGACAAGCTATCTGTTGCCAGCTCCTGACTAATTAGATAGGCTGACCCGTTTTTACAAGATGCTTTAAAAAAAAAAAAAAAAAAAAAAGTCCTTTTGTTCCTCCCAGAAACTGGTAGGATTAGGACTCAACTTGTTCTTTGGCATTCTATTCTGGTACCAATGGAAAATGAGCAATGAAGGCTGGAAGTGGGTGTTAGTTTTCTCTTTACAAAGTTAATGGTGAAGCCTTTAATGGATTATGAGACTAATGTAGTAGATTTTAACTGTAATTTTTTTTAAGTTAAAAAAGCTTTTAAAAGTTTAAAGTTTTTAAACCCTATCACCCTCGGTAGAGTGCTGTGGTGTCCCAACTCACAGCAACCTCCAACTCAAGATAGAGGTAAATAAACAGAGGTGTTATCTGTGATTATACCCTGATAGAACAGAGAAAGGCCACTTTCATGTTGAAGTGCCTCATAGATCTATAGGCTGTTCCCTTTTTAGAGATTGAGAAACAGGTCCAAGCCTGCACTGAAAGAGATCAGACAGCTATGATTTCTGCATGTGGGAACCCTGTGTCCTGCATATGTATAGAATTTCTGGTAGTTTAGTAATTTCCTGTGACTCGCTTTGAACAAATATGGTGGAAGTTACAGTGTATGTCTTTGAAATAATGTCATAAAAGATATTGTGGCTTCCTTCCTGCAGTCTCTCTTTGGTCACTCATCGTAGAAGAGCCTGGCTGCCATCCTGAAAGGACACTCAACCTGCTTAGAGGACAAATTCATGTGTAGAGGAATTGAGACCTTTGGCCACCAGTCATTAGAATGAGCCATGTTGGAGGCAGATCCCCCAAGACTCTGTGAGTAACTTTGAATAACTATAGGTCCAGCTGATGCCTTGACTGAAACTTCAGGAAAAGACCCCGAGCCAGAACCCCCCCTTCTATGCTATTCCATGATTCCTGGGCCTAAGAAAATTTAAGATAATAAATGTTCCTTATTTTAAGCCATCAAACTTTTGGGGTAATGGTAATATAGCGATAGACAACATACCCCTAAATGTCTTATTGTGGAAGGAATGTTATATAGTGAGGAAAATGGCCATGTTTTTAGAATTGAGATTAATGCTAAGGCAGAAATGAACAGTAAAACACATTACGCTTGGCTCAGCGCCTGTAGCACAGTGGATAGGGCGCCAGCCACATATACCAAGGTTGGCGGGTTTGAACCCGGCCTGGGCCAGCTAAACAACAATGACAACTGCAACGAAAAAGTAGCTGGGCATTGTGATAGGCACCTGTAGTCCCAGCTACTTGGGAGGCTGAGGCAAGAGAATTGCTTAAGCCCAAGAGTTCAAGGTCGCTGTGAGCTGTAACGCCACGGCACTCTATCAAGGGCAACATAGTGAGACTCTGTCTCAAAAAAACCACACATTATGCTTTACATACATTTGCTGTATTGCTAATTTGGCTAAATGTGATCCAGGATCACTTAAGATCCTTAAATACTATCAACACCAAAAAAACCCCAAAAAAACCCTGGTATCCAAAAACACAAACACCAATAAAGATCTGGTTTGTGCCCACCCTCTCATAATGACTATTTCAGGATTTTGTTTTGAAATACCAAACTCTTGGGCCAGGCAAGGTGGCTCACTCCTGTAATTCTAGCACTCTGGGAGGCCAAGGCAGGAGGATTTCCTGAGCTCACAGGTTCAAGTCAAGCCTGAGTTAGAGCGAATCCGTCTCTAAAAATAGCCAAGCATTGGGGGGCACCTGTAGTCCCAGCTACTTGGGAGGCTGAGGCAAAAGAATTACTTGAGCCCAAGAGTGTGAGGTTGCTGTGAGCTGTGAAGCCACCGCACTCTACTGAGGGCTACATAGTGAGACTGTCTCAAAAAAGAAAGAAATACCAAACTCTTTCTAAAAATTATATTCTCTCTCTCCCTCTGCCTCTCCCTGCATCCCTTTACATCTTCATCTCTATCTCTGTCCATCTCTCTCTCCCTGTTTTGCTGGAGCCCTACACACATTTTCCACATTGACCAAACCTACCTATTCCAGAAAGTTAGCAATTGTCATTTTAATTGGTTAAGAGAGCATTGCTGCCACCTAGTGTTAAAATTAAGGTACGAAAAGGAATGCAAAAGAGATGTTCGTTCTAACAGACACCACAAAAACAGTAACAGTGTGATAACCTTTACCGTATCTTGGTTACTGTTCAATGTATTTCATATACAATGCCTCATTTAATTATGGCACAATAGATGCTATATTACTTTAGTGATAGGTTTGTAGAGATATTAGAGAAGAAAACATTGAGGCACTTCAAGCATGAATAACTTTTTCAAGGTCGCTGAATTTGAAAACAAGACTGCCTGACTCAATTTTCTATACTCTCCTCATCACACTACACTATGCATTCTCCCAGGATTATAATTAGGGCAAGGTTGTAGGTTATACATT
Organism: Perodicticus potto; assembly: GCA_963574655.1. Lineage (NCBI taxonomy): Eukaryota > Metazoa > Chordata > Mammalia > Primates > Lorisidae > Perodicticus > Perodicticus potto. Next base: position 11,178 of record CAUYRH010059856.1, on the reverse strand, counting down.
TGTGAATATTTTTGTAAATTCTCTTTTCAAATATTCTGATAATTTCTCCTGATATACAAACAGGATGGCCATAAATTTGTGTGTAGTTGCACATGAACTTTATGGCCACCCTGTATATGTGTGTAAAAGTACTTAGTCATTCTGATTTCATTTCAAAGGGTGATGTTTAAATTCTTGTTTTGTGTTCTTTTCTTTTCTCTTCTTTTCTTTTCTTTTCTTTTCTCTTCTTTTCTCGTCTTTTCTTTTCTTTTCTTTTCTCTTCTTTTCTTTTCTTTTCTTTAAGACAGAGTCTCACTCTTACACCCTGGATTGAGTAGTAGCTTCATCATAGTCACAGCAACCTCAAACTCCTGGGTTCAAATGATCCTCCTGCCTCAGCCTCCTGAGTAGCTGGAACTACAGATACTCACAGTGATGCCCAGCTAATTTTTCTGTTTCTAGTAGAGAAGGGGTCTGGCTCTTGCTCGGGCTGATCTCAAACTCCTGAGCTCAAGGGATCCTCCTGCCTCAATCTTCCAGAGTACTAGGATTACAGACCTGAGCCATGGTTGTTTTCTTTCTTTCTTTCCTTTTCTTTTTTTTTTTTGTCACCCTGGATTGAGTGTCTGGAGTCATACCTCACAGCAACCTCAAACTCCTGGGCTTAAGCAATCCTCTTGCCTCAGCCTCCCAAGTAGCTGGGATTACAGGTGCCTGCCACAATGCTCAGCTAGTTTTTAGAGATGGGGTATCAATCTTGCTCAGGCTAGTCTTAAACTCCTAAACTCAGGCAATCCACCCTCTCCCCCCACTCAGCCTCCAAAAGTGCTAGGACTACACACATGAGCCACTGCACCCAGCTCTATTTTCTTTCTTTTTTTCTTTCTTTCTTTTTTTGTTTCTTTTGAGACAGAGTCTCAGTTTGTTACCCTTGGGTAGAGTGCCATGGCGTCACAGCTCACAGCAACCTCAAACTATTGGGCTTAAGCCATTCTCTTGCCCCGGCCTCCTAAGTAGCTGAGACTACAGGCGCCTGCCACAACGCCTGGGTATTTTTTGCTTCTAGTTGTCATTGTTTGGCAGGTCTAGGCTGTATTCGAACCTGCCAACTCTGGTGTATGTGGCAGGCGCCAAGCCTCTATTTTATTTCTTTTAATGTGTAAATCATAGATATAGGCCAAGCACAGTGGCTCACATGTTTAACCCTAACTTTGGGAGGCAAAGGCAGAAGGATCAGTGGAGGCCAAAAGTTGGAGACTAGCCCGGTTAACATAGCAAGACCCTGGTGGCGCCCACAGCTCAGTGGGTAGCGTGCCAGTCACATACACTGAGGCTGGCGGGTTCAAACCCAGCCTGGGCCAGCTAAAACAACGATCTCAATCACAACAAAAAAATAGCTGGGTGTTGTGGTGAGCACCAGCTAATTGGGAGGCTGAGGCAAGAGAATCACTTAAGCCCAAGAGTTTGAGGTTGCTGTGAACTGTGATGCCATGGCACTCTACCCAGGGCGACAGCTTGAGACTCTGTCTCAAAAAAAAAAAAAAACAAACAACAAAAAATAATAGCAAGACCCTGTCTCTACAAAAATAAAAATAAAATATTTCACTGGGTGGCTCAGCGCCTATAGCTCAGTGAGTAGGGCACCAGCCACATACACCAAAGCTGGCGGGTTCGAGCCCAGCCCAGGCCTGCTAAATAACAGTGACAACTGCAACAAAGAAATAGCCAGTCGTTGTGGTGGGCACCTGTAGTCCCAGCTACTCAAGAGGCTGAGGCAAGAGAATCTCTTAAGCCCAAGAGTTTGAGGTTGCTGTGAGCTATGATGCCACAGCTCTCTACCAAGGGCAAGGGTGACATAGTGAGACTCTCTCAAAAAAAAAAAAATTTCACCAGGTGTGGTGATGTCTTCGATAGTCCCAGCCACTCAGGAGGCTGACCCTGCAGGATTGCCTGAACCCAGGAGTTCCAGGCTGCAGTGAGCTGTGATTGCACCACTGCACTCTAGCCTAGGCAACAGAGTGAGACCCTATCTCAAAAAAGTAAATAAATAAAACAATTTTAATTTAAACAAAAGACAAGTTTTGCACATTGGCAATATCATAGCCAATGAGGTTTATCCGAGGCAGGATTATTGCTAACTGAAAACTTTTCCCAAAACCCCAACATGGCAATGTGAAATATAATCAGCATTAGCAATTTTTGACAGTCTCTGTGGAGACTGAAGACAGGAATGAATGAATGAATGAATAAGTAAATAAAACAAAAAGCAGTTGCAGCTAACTTTTCTTCATGTCTATTTCCAAAATTTCTCTAGTAATGACACCAGTTCTAAGATAATGATAATATACCTGCAAAAACTTTAAAATCATCAAATAACAGCACTGAAAGCCCTCAGTATTCTTGACCCTTTTCTACCAGCACCTTTCTGATTCTCTTGCCACTCCTTCACTTATTTTCTCCGTTGTTTCCTTAACTTTGTATACTCATAGTCCATTCGCTCCACTTCCATGCTCAGTGGCTCTGCTCTCACCATCATGTCTCCTTGGATGGGTCCCAAATTCGTTTCCCTCGCCAGCCTTGGCTTCTCTCCTGAATTCATATCCTGCATTCCCGTCAGTCTGTGGGACTTTCCTACCTATCTTGTTCAAACAAAAATTTCAATGTAACCAAGATATAATTCATCTCCTACTCACTAAACTGTCTCCGCTATTGTTTCTCTTTCTGGGAATGGCCTAGAGTCTCCCATGAGCCGGGCTTCAAGCGTTGGAGTCTTTTCTTTTCTTTTTTCTTTTTTTTTTTTTTTTTTTGAGGCAGAGTTTCATTTTGTTTTTCTTGGTAGAGTGCCATGGTGTCATAGCCCCCAGCAACCTCAAACTCTTGGGTTCAAGAGATCCTCTTGCCCCAGCCTCCCCAGTAGCCAGGACTACAGGTGTCCACCACAATGCCCAGCTAGTTTTAGAGATGGGTCTTGCTCCTGCTCAGGCTGGTGTCAAACTCCAGAGCTCAAGCAATCCACCCACCTTGGCCTCCCAGGAAGCCACTGTGCCCGGCCTGGAGTACTTTAAAAGCATATTGCCAGTACCTACTCCATACTAACTGTCATTCTTAGCCACTTTACATGACAGCAGATCCTCACAAATTAGGGAGGGAAGAAGATAATAATTTCACTGGCACAGTTAAGGGGACAAAAAAGAGTTTAAAGGGCTATAAAATGACTTGTGATTGTATGACTAGCAAGTTGCAGAGCCAAATTTGAACCCAAGTCAGTTTCATTCCTAAACTACCTCCTTGGAGTTCCCTGGATCCCCTGACCTGATTGCAGGTCCTGTGTCCATCAGGTGCCTATCACATCCGTACAGTAACATTCATCTGCCCTCCCATTTTACTCATGCTAGATAGAGTGGGTTTCTGTCCCTTCAACAAATTATCGCCCAACCAGAACAGAAAGTAATGGCTGCAGCCTGTCTCTGGGCTTCTCCATTCTTCCCAGTGGCAGAAGTTACAATCTCCCAGGTGCCCCATACTTTGGGAGCCAAAGCAAGTCAGAATTCATTATCCTAATCCAAGAATATGGCGTGTGATTAACAGCCTAGGATTCTCCAAAGGACAAAAGCTGGAGCAGCAGGAATCCCTGGCTGGATCTCAGGCCAGCACCATGAAACCTGCATGTGCTATAGAATATCTCACCACAGGAGAGCTGGGCCCTGACCAGTGCATCTGAACTCCTCCACTGGACAAGCACAAAATAATAGTTCTAAGAATAGAGAAAAGGTCTTTCTATACACATCTTAATACAGGAGGCCTTTGGGGTGTTATAACCGCAAAGGGTAATTAAAACAAAGGATTTGTCTGCTTCGGTCCAATTGAAGGTTCATTTTCTTTTTTTTTTTGTTTTGTTTTTTGTTTTTGTTTTTAAATACATGTATTTTATTATTCTTCATTACATTATTTCCCCCCCCACCCATCCGTGATAAGACAGAATGAAGGTTCATTTTCATGCTAACTTATAATATTTAAGAGTGTATCATTGTCTTGAAACTGTATTAGAGCAATTAGAAAGCTGAGATAAAATCTCTAGCTATTAATTCAATATTTTTTTAGAGTCAGCTTTTTTTTTTTTTTTTTGAGACAGATTCTCACTATGTAACCCAAGTTAGAGTGCTGTGGCATCAAAGCTCCAACCAACCACAAACTTTGGCTTAACCCATAAACTTGCCACAGTAGCCCAAGTAGCTGGGCCCACCACCATGCCCAGTTATTTTTCCGTTGCAGTTGTCATCGTTGCTTAGCTGGCCCGGCTGGGTTTGAACCTGCCAGCCTCAGTATATGTGGCCAGCGCTGTAACCACTGTGCTATGGGCGCTGAGCCAATGAGTCACATTTTATTGATTTTTTAAATACATTTTAGATCACATTCAGCCAACTGTGCTGGTGCATGCCTGTATCTCAGCTACAGCTGAGGAGGGAGGATTTCTTGATCCCAGGAGTTCAAGGCCACACTCCAGCCTGGCCAACATAATGAGATCCCTGTCTCTAAAAAATAAAAAAATTCCAGGTGGCGCCTATGGCTCAGTGGGTAGGGTGCCAGCCCCATATACTGAGGGTGGCGGGTTCAAACCCAGCCCCAGCCAAACTGCCACAAAAAAATAGCCGGGCATTGTGGTGGGCGCCTGTAGTCCCAGCTACTCGGGAGGCTGAGGCAAGAGAATCACTCGAGCCCAAGAGTTTGTGGTTGCTGTGAGCTTGACTAAAGCCAAGGCACTCTAGCCCAGGTGACAGAATTCTATCACACACACAAAACGGATCAGGCTATATTGTATTAGAGTAGGAACTAAATCCAACCACTAGTGTCCTTATGAGGCACAGGGACACATAGGAAGAACGCCATGTGCCAACAGAGGCAGAGATTGGAAGGACACAAGCCAAGGATGGCTGGCAAGGATCAGACGCAGTAAGCAGCCAGGAACAGACTCTCCTTAGAGCCTCCAAAGAGATGCCAACATCTCCATTTCAAACTTCTAGTCTCCCGAACTGTGGGAGAACAAATTTCCATTGTTTGAAGCCAGCCAGTGTGGTGCTCTGTTACGGCGTCCCTATGAAACAGTAGTGCCACCTTAAGCCTTGACACTAGCTGTTGCTACTCCCAGAATCCTTCCTCCAAACTTCCAGATACCTCACTCCGGTCTGTCAAGGCTTTGCCAACAAGACGTTTGAAAACTACATTTATTATGTATTATATGGTCATAATCTTTGTTAGAATGTGAGCTCGATAAGGGTAGAGAAACTCTTTCTTTCTTTCTTTTTTTGAGACAGTCTCCCTTTGTCACCCTGGGTAGAGTGCCGTGGCCTCATAGCTCACAGCAACCTCAAACTTCTGGGCTCAAGCGATCCTCTTGCCTCAGCCTCCCAAGTAGCTGGGACTACAGGCACCTGCCAGAACACCCGGCTATTTTTAGAGACAGGAATCTCACTATTGCTCAGGCTGGTAACGAACCGTGAGCTCAGGCAATCCACTGGCCTCGGCCTCCCAGAGTGCTAGGATTACAAGTGTGAGCCACTGTGCCTGGCCTGAGCTATTTCTTTCACTGAGTTATCCTAAGGGCCTTGAACGCTCAATAGGAATACATAGTTGGGTAGTAAAACAAATTAAAAACAGTCTGTACACAATGGCTTCGCCTGTAATTGAAGCACTCTGGGAAGCCGAGGCAAGAGAATCACTTGAGCTCAGGAGTTTGAGACCAGTCTGAGCAAGATCAAGACCCTGTCTCTACTAAAACTAGAAAAATTACTCAGGTATTGTGGCGGACGCCTGGGGTCCCAGCTACTCCAGATACTGAGGCAGGAGGATCACTTGAATGCAAGAGTCTGAGGTTGCTGTGAGTGAGGCTGATGCCAGGGCACTCTAGCCTGGGTAACAAAGTTAGACTCTATTTCAGAAAATAAATACATCAAAATAAAGAACAGTGAGTCTCATGCAAGACCAGCAGCGGTTGCCTTCAGAGGGAGAAAGGAGGTTGCGATTTGGAAGGCACATACAGGGCCTTCTGGCTTGCAGGCAGTGTTCACGAGTGTTCTTTCACTTTCTTAACCTGGTCAGCAGTTCAAAGGATGAATGCTTTCTCATAATTTGTTAAACTGTACACTCATGTTTTATCCATCTTTCGGTATAAGCCATTTTTTTCACACACAAAAAAGACAAAATTTCAGGGCGGTGCCTATGGCTCATCGAGTAGGGTGCTGGCCCCATATACCAAAGGTGGTGGGTTCAAACCCGGCCTCGGCCAAACTGCAAAACAGAAAAATAGCCGGGCATTGTGGCAGGCACCTGTAGTCCTAGCTACTCGGGAGGCTGAGGCAAAAGAATCGCCTAAGCCGGCTCGGCGCCTGTGGCTCAACGGGCTAAGGCACCAGCCACGTACACCTGAGCTGGTGGGTTCGAATCCGGCCTGGCCCCCGCCAATCAACAATGACGGCTGCAACCAAAATAAAAAATAAAAAATAAAAAAGAATCGCCTAAGCCCAGGAGTTGGAGGTTGCTGTGAGCTGTGTGACGCCACGGCACTCTACCAAGGGTGATAAAGTGAGGCTCTGTCTCTACACACACACACACACAAAAAGACAAAACTTCAAGCATTACTTTCATGTAGTCCCAGCTACTTGGGAGGCTGAGGGAAGAGAATTGCTTGAACCCAAGAGTTTGAGGTTGCTGTGAACTGTGATGCCACTGCACTCTACCGAGGGCGACGTAGTAAGACTCTGTCTCCAAAATAAAATTTTAAAAATACACACACGCACACACAAAGAATTACTTTCAGGGTGGCACCTGTGGCTCAGTGAGGAGGGAACCAGCCCCGTATCCCAAGGGGTGGCAGGTTCAAACCCGGCCCCAGCCAAACTACAACAAAAAAATAGCCGGGCGTTGTGTTGGGCGCCTGTAGTCCCAGCTACTCAGGAGGCTGAGGCAAGAGAATCGCCTAAGCCCAGGAGTTGGAGGTTGCTGTGAGCTGTATGACACCACGGCACTCTACCGAAGGTGATAAACACAGACTCTGTCTTTACAAACAAAAAAAAGAATTACTTTCACGTTTCTTCTATGAGGAAAGGAAGATTTATGGCTTAAAAATATTGTTTATGAAAATGTTGTAAGCTGCTGGGCACGGTGGTTCATGCCTGTAATCCCAGCACTTGGGAGGCTGAGGTGGGTGGACTGCCTGAGCTCACAGGTTTGAGACCAGCCTGAGCCAGAGTGAGACCTCATCTCTAAAAACAGCTGGGCATTGTGGCAAGAGCCTGTAGTCCCAGCTACTTGAGAGGCTGAGGCTGAGGCAAGTGAATCGCTTGAGCAACCTCGTTTGAGGTTGCTGTGGGCTATGATGCCATGGCACTCTACCAAGGATGACAAAGGGAGATTCTGTATCAAAAAAAAGTTTTATAAGCTAATTACAGTGCTGCTTCCCTGGGAGGTAAGGCAGGAGAATTACTTGAGCCCAGAAGTTGGAAACCAGCCTGGGCAACACAGCAAGACCCCCATCTTTAAAAAATAAAGTAGGTTTAATGATTACAATAGCAAAATGTACAATATATCCATAATTCCCCCCAAAGCCACGAAGTGGCAACATGCCACACATACGTACTGTTATGGACTGAATCATATCCCTCCAAATCATATATGAGGTAATAATATATGATCACATATATATATATATATATATATATATATGATCTAATATGTGATCGTATGTGTATATATATATGATCATATTTGGAAATAGGGCCTTTAATGAGGTAACTAAAGATAAGTGAGGTTGTTAAGGGTGGGACCCTGATCTAATAGTACTGATGTCCTTATAAAGAAAGAGATGCCTTGGCAGGCACGGTGGCTGACGCCTGGAATCCCACCACTCTGGGAGGCCTCAGTGGTGAATCACTTGAACCCAGGAATTCAAGACCATTCTGAGCAAGAGGGAGACCCTATCTCTACTAAAATAGAAAATTAGCTGGGCATTGTGGCAGGTGCCTGTAGTCCAAGCTACTCGGGAAGCTGAGGAATAAGGATTGCTTGAGCCCAAGGGTTTGAGGTTGCTGTGAGCTATGATGATGCCACGGCACTCTACCCAGAGTGACAAAGTGAGTGAGACTCTAGCTAACAGAAAAAAGACAAAAAAAGAAAGATGCCAGGAGTGTACCAGTGGAGAAAAGGCCACGCGAGGACGTGGTGAGAAAGCTGTCATCTGCGAGCCGGGAGAGAGGCCTTGCCAGGAACCAACTCTGCAAGCATCTCAGTCTTCTTTTATCCTCCAAAACTGTAAGAAAGTTTTTTTTTTTTTTGCTGTTTTTGGCTGGGGCTGAATCTAAACCTGCCACCTCCAGTATATGGGGCCAGGACCCTACTCCTTGAGCCACAGGCGCCACCCCAGAAAGTATATTTTTGTTGGTTAAGCCCCCCAGTGTGGTGTCCTGTCATGGTAGCCTTAGCAGACTGATACGGCTACCAACTCACAACTCTCTTTTGTTCCCATTGTTATGTACTTCCTTCTCTGCTTTTGTCCCCTCCCCCCAAAAAACAAATGTGTGATAAAGCAGTTAAATGATATATAAAAAGGGTGGATTTTAAAAACATGTCCACCAGTTCTTGGATACACTTCCCTTCGAGAAGCTTAATTCCCTCCCCTTAAGTGTGGGCTGGACGTAGTGACTCCCTTTAACAAATAGAACAAGGCAGAAGTGACAGTGTAAGACTTAGAGACTCAGACATAAAAGGCTGTGTGGCCATCTGCACATGCTCTTACAGTATGCACTTTGGGGGAAGCCAGCGCCATGTTGAGCTACAGAAGAGCCATTGGGACAGAGGCCTCTAGCCAACAGCCATGTGACTTAGCTGACTCAGAAGCAGATCCTCCAGCTCCACTCCCAGCTTCAGAAGACTGGGGCACCAGCCAACGTCTTGACTGCAGCTCAGGAGAGACCGTGGGCAAGGAACATGCAGCCAAACTGCTCTCAAATTCTCAGCACATAAAATCTGCAAAATAGTTTTAGCCAGATGTGATGATGCATGCTTATAGTCTCAGCCACTCGGGAAGCCGAGGCAGGAGGATCCCTGAGCCCCGGAGTTGCCGTGACCTATGGTGGTACCACTGCATTCCAGCCTGGGCAACAGAGCAAGACTCTGTCAAATAAATAAATAAATAAATTGTTTAAGGCAGCAAATTGGAGTAGGGTGGTATTCCCATAGACAACAAACGCAATGGGCTAGATTTCTCTTACTTAGGAAACAGATAAGAGGGTGGTGCCTGTGGCTCACAGGAGTAGGTTGCCGGCCCCATATGCCGGAGGTGACGGGTTCAAACCCAGCCCCGGCCAACAGGAAAGAGATAAGATTCGGAAATGAAGAGGAGCTATGAGGAGAAACACAGGAAGAGGATGCAGTGAGAAGCCCAAAGGCTTTTACTCTCGGAAAGACGAGGTTGGAGCAATTGATAAAAGAAGAGAGACTGTGGAGGACAAAGGGATGCTAGAAGGTATATTAAGAAAAATTGCTCCGCTCGGCCCCCGTAGCTCAGTGCTTACGGCGCCAGCCACATACACTGAGGCTGGCAGGTGCAAGCCCTGCCCGAGCCAGCTAAACAACAAGGACAACTGCAACAAAAAATACCCGGGCATTTGGCTCGGCATCTGTGGCTCAACGGGCTAAGGCGCCAGCCACGTACACCTGAGCTGGCGGGTTCGAATCCAGCCTCGGCCGCCAAACAACAATGGCGGCTGCAACCAAAAAATGGCCGGGCGTTGTGGCGGGCGCCTGTAGTCCCAGCTACTTGGGAGGTGGAGGCAGGAGACTCGCTCGAGCCCAGCAATTGGAGGTTGCTGTGAGCTGTGATGCCACAGCACCCTATCCAGGGTGACAGCTTGAGGCTCTGTCTCAAAAAAATAAAAATATACCCGGGCATTATGGTGGGCGCCTGTAGTCCCAGCTACTCGGGAGGCTGAGGCAAGAGAATCGCCTAAGCCCAGGAGTTGGAGGTTGCTGTGAGCTGTGTGACGCCACGGCACTCTACCAAGGGCGACAAAATGAGACTCTGTCTCTACAAAAAAAAACAAAAAAACAAAATACTATATTATGTACAGATATTAAAAATGTCATACTCATAACAGATTATAACTTTGTATGTGTATCGTGTTTGTAAAGAAAGAATGGGTTAAAATTTGGAAACTTAAAGCCGTGTTTGTTAATTTGAAAACTTACTTCAAAAACCAAACCAAACAGATTTCACTGTACTTTGAAAGAAAAGTAAAAAGAAATATGGGCTTTCTATCCTCAGCTGCGTATCAACAACCTTTCCAAAATCAAACCCTTACCTATGAGCTATATTATTTTTCCCTAAGGAAAAAGTCATTTGGTAAGTATTTTCTAGACTGTACTGTTTTAGTACAGTTGTAGTACAGTCTAATCACTGTTCTTCAGTATGTGATAAGATAATTTAAATAATTAATATTAACAGCTAAGCATTATTAGGCATCAACAATACTAGCCATTATTAGAGGAAGGTTACATGTACTATGTATTAACTCAATTAATCTTTCTGATGACCTTATGTGGTAGATACTATTGTATTCCCATTTTACCACTGAGGAAACCAGGTATTCAAAGATAAAATATTTTGCCTAAGAATGTAAGTATTGAAGGAGGAATTCAAACTCAGGGGATGGTGTGGGGGTGGCTTCTGAATCCAGTTTTTAACTTACTCTAGCATCAGTTCAAACAAGAGAAGGCTATGCCAGCGAAGCAATAACATTCAAATAAAAAAGCAAATTTGTAAGAAATAAAATCAAAAATTAAAAACAATCAATACAATCAATCTACTTTCTATTGCACCAAGACAGAGGATCAAAACAGATAAAACAAATAAGTCTACTACAGAAGTTTATTGCTTTTAAAAAGCAAGATATAGGCTCAGCGCCTGTGGCTCAACAGGCTAAGGCACCAGCCACATACACCTGAGCTGGCAGGTTCGAATCCAGCCCGGGCCCGCCAAACAACGATGGCTGAAACCAAAAAAAAAACGGCCAGGCGTTGTGGCGGACGCCTGTAGTCCCAGCTACTTGGGAGGCAGAGGCAGGAGACTCGCTTGAGCCCAGGAATTGGAGGTTGCTGTGAGCTGTGATGCCACAGCACTCTATCCAGAGGGACAGCTTGAGGCTCTGT
>CAUYRH010059854.1:0-18979 GCA_963574655.1 Perodicticus potto | reverse complement strand
GTAAACTTGTGAAATTCATTAGCAGTAAAAGACCCAGGACCACACAATGAGGCCAAGAATTGCAGTAGCAATTAATAAAAATTTGCTGAGCATAAGAAAATGCCATGAAGGCTATCTCTCACAGTACAATCAAAATGTTTCTGATTGTATATGAAGCACATTCTGCCCTATGATTGCACCAATGTACACAATTATGATTTAATAAAATTATTTAAAAAAAAAGAATTTGCTGAGCAAATTACCATGAGATGCAGGATGAACATGAAGAAGCAACTTCCCTAACTTTGATTCTTCCGTAGCTGATCTCACCTAATCTCTCATCTTCCAAGATCTTGTCCTCTATTCAAATCCCAATATACATCCCACTGGCTTTAAACATTCCTGAGGCTTTCCAGAGTCTGTGTTGTTGTTGTCGTTTTGTTGCATTTTACTTTTCCCCTCCCAATTTTGCCAAAATCCTATCCCTTCTGATTAATACAGGCCTCCATGAGTTCCTCTGAACACAAAACGCCATGAACACAGTAAGCACTCATGAAGCCCTTGTTATGTGGCATGCACTGTGTGAAACAATGTGTAATGCATAACCCCATTTTATTCTCACCCAGATGAGAAAACAGAGGCCCAGAGAGATTAAATAATTCACTAAGCCACACAGCCACTGAGTGACAGAACCAAGGTTAGAATCCTGGTCTTTGTGGTTACGGAACTTCTTAACCACCAGTTCAAAAGGCCACTGACTTCACACAGTAGCCCATCATCATATGGAGCCAACACTGCTTTCTAATCAGTTTGCATATCCTGGCCCTTTCTTTTCATCAGATTTGCAGCATTTTGAGGGTTTTCACCACATATACAAAAGCAGCTCAACATGGTCTCTCCCCTATACAGATTAGCTTCCGCTGTGCCCCCATCATGTCTATGTCTGGGATGAAAGGGTTCAATGTCAGAAGCAGAAGTTAATGGGCCTATCTGAAGGCAGAACTGACTTTGCACCTTGACCCAGACAGTAAAGGAGGTGTGTGTGTTCGCTGCTGCATTGAGATGGGAGTTGGATGATGTGGTGGGGGGCTGGGAGGTATACAGGTCAAAAGCAGCCCATTGTTTTGTGGCTGGCCTAGAACACTGGGGCAGCATAAATGTCAGCCTAATAAGAATAACCATAACTCCCATTTTTAGAGCCCCTGATGTGTGTCAAGCACTGTTCTAATCACTGAATTTACAGTAACCCAGGAGTCCTCATAACAAGCCTACAAGGCTCAGAGGTACAGCTGTGGTCACTGCTTGATGGACGAGGAAATCAGGACTCCCCTAAAAGTTCACAGGAGAGCTCAAATTCAAATCCAGGAATTTCTGATTTCAAAACCACAGAGGCCCTCCAAAATCTACTTAGGGAACAGCACCTCCCATGCAAGTTCTAGTAAAGCTCTTCCTATTGTCAAATATTTAATATTTAATCAACAAAAGTAAATGATTCACATAGGCTATGGCCCCTGGTGTCAACAGGCTTTCGATCTAGACAACAGGAGGGATGAAGGCAAAGAAGCAGGTTGTAGGACAACCACCTGGGCTGGGCCACAGTAGAATAGCTGCCCTGTGTGAGAACCAACAGGAGTGGAGGCCAAGTACAGGAGGTTTCAATCAGAGATCTAATTAGATGACACCTGCCTTTTCTTCCAACACCCATTCAGGGATGTACGTATGCACTAAGAACTCCAGCAAAATGCAGAGCTGGGGACATATACTTTATAGCCTTCAGAATAAAAGTAGTAGAGGCTGTCACAAAGCATGATTCCCAAAGGAGGTCCCATAGAGGGATCAGAACAGAAGCCAGAGAACTGAGTATCAAGAAACACTCAGCCAAGAAGGCTGTTGTGGAGGCAGGGGGCAGGAGAGCATGACACCAATTTATTCAGCAAGTTCAAAGCATACCTACTATTCATCCCATTGATATTTTATTCATTCAACAAATATTTACTGAGTGTTAATGTGCACCAGCCCTGCTGCTGGAGTAGAGAGAGGGGTGAACACACGGGTCAAACCCTGCTCTCAGGAAGCTGACACTCCTGGAGAATTCTGGAGAGCAAGGGATTTCATTGCATGGCCCCCGCTCCCAAATCACTGAGCTATTGGTACTAAACACACCCAGCAAGCTAAATTGCAATCTGATATTTAAGTGAGATTTGAGGAAAATAACAGACATAAGAGAAACTAGCAGGTCAAATAAAGTTTTGGTCTGCCAGGCTGAAAAGATATGAACATGTTTGGAGACAAATATAATTATAAAACGCCTTACCCTGTTTAAAAAATTAAACTTTCATATTCTTCAGAAACTGAATCTTATTACCTACCACTATTTCTCAAGTAATAAGTCTGTCTCTCCTAGAATTCCTTCTAGAAGCCTTTGTCATCTCAGCTGGACCAAGCCAGGCAGACTCTGGGGGTGAGGCAAGAGGGTGGTGGTGGCCAGAGTTCATTCCTAAAGCAGCACTGATGTTGTGTGCTGAGCCCTGTAAGATACATAAAATGGTCATAAAATGTACATCCAAGATGGAAGAGACCTTAAACATTTTCCAATCTGATTTCCTTATTTTACAAATGAAGAAACTGAGGCTGGGGACATGAAATGGATTGTCCATGGTGAATTAGTAGCACAGGCAGACTCAGATCCAAGTTTTCTAGCCATCCCCTTTCCTATGAAAAGAAAAAGGACCATCCATCCAGGAAGAAGTGAGGAGAGCAGGGAATCTCCGTGGCCCTTCCCAGCCCCGGCCTTCACTGACCCCTTAGCTGTTTCTCTCCCTGCCTGAGCCTTGTCCCATCAGCCCTCCCAACTCTGGTTGCAGAAGATCTCACTTGACAGGTCTCTAAAGGTCAGACCTCACCTGATCCTGGGACTCTCCAGCAAGACACAGCTTGGAAAGGCCGGCCCAGAGCTGGTGCAGGCTTTCCCAGAGCTGCCTGGTTCTGACCAGAATTCTGAATGAAGTGTAGCAGCACAAGCTCTGGAGACTCTAAAATCCATCTCAGATTCTCAAAGCAAACAGAGACCAGGGCACCAGGCCACAGGCAATGGCAGGAGACCTGCTTGGTGGTTCTCTTGGCCAGAGTATACCAGCACCAGCCAGGGCCAGGGCAGAAACCCAGCAACCCAGCCCTGGTCGCCACTGGGCTAAGAGAAGCTACAATCCCCACTGTGTTCTCAAGGGCTCAGACTTAGGATGAGGAAAAAAGCCAGGGGTAGTCTCCAAAAATCCAGGGCCTCTTGTGGGTGGGTGGGGACCAGAGGAGGCCCATAGTTACCCATGGGCAGGAAGGAAAAAGAAGAGATTTTTTTTCCCCCAGGAGGCTGCACCCTACCCTGGGAAGGAAGTGGCTTCCCAAAAATGACACTGGAGGACCTGGCTTGGGGCCATGAGAGTGTATATAGCTCAAGGTTTTGTTTCCCCTTTGTAAATGGAGGCAGGCAAGGAAAGGAATTCTTTGGCTGCATAACATAATACTTCTGGGTCCGGCCCACCAGGCTTGGCCCTGGGAAGAGCAAACAAGCTGCCTGTCCTGTCTCAACAGGTTTGTGGACACTGGCGCCCACTGCCACTCACTGCACGGAGGTGTGGACGCTGGGGGGTGGGGGTGGAGGAAGGAAGTCGATCCCCAAGGACAGCAGGGATGTTGGGGAAGATCTGTAGCCCAGCCCTCAATCCCGGCGGGAGCCAGCCTGACACTTCATGCCACCAGATGTAACTCTGTAGCCTGCCCACCCTCAGCCATGTCAGTTCTCAGTCTTCACCGAAGGGGTCTCAGAACGCAGCCAGTTTCTTCCTCACAAGCCCCACAAAGTGCAGGACTTCCCAAACAACATCTGCCCAGGCTGAAGGGCTCTCCTGCTGATGCACACCTGTCCTGCCTGTCACAAGCCGGGACCAGGAATCCAGACCCTTTGTCATGATCTAAACAGCCAGCCACAAAAAAAAAATGTGCACAACCAGCATTTGTGTAAAATAGGATTTTGCAGTTTCCAAAGAGCTTCGTAACAACCTCTAAGCTTGGCATTATCTTCTCCTCATTTTACAGAGTGGGTGGCAAGAGGCTCAGGGAGGCAGCTACCCAGTGGCCAAGTCAGGTGTCCAGCACCAGACAATCTGATGCTCAGGACCGGAGAGGAACAGCAGCGATCGGGGATGACTAACTCCGGCTTTGCAACCCCTTTTGCAGCTTGCAGCCGGATGAATGAGTGGCTCTCACCTGGCAGGCCTGAGGGGGCCAGACAGACCTGGGGGCAGACCTCAGTTGACCCTGGTGGTGGCAGCAGCCGGCCGGCCCAGGCCCTCGCCAGCAGGTGCCCTCACCTTGCGCACCCGCCCTGCTGTCCGAGCAGCCAGGCAGGGCACCCCGCTCACGCTGTTTGTTTTGCTGAGAGTTTCCGTTGGCTCGCGTGTGGGTGTTTGCTGTATTGCTCCTGCAGATGGCAGACAGCGTGCCCTCCCCACCATCACCCCACCCGGAGGGCTGTGTGGAAGCAGAAGCTTCGGGGCAGAACAAAAGCCTAGCAGGTGAACAGCCCCGTCTGCCCGCATGTTTTATCCAACCCAAGTCGCAGACAATATCTTTACAGAATTCCTTTCAACTTCCCCCATCATCTGGAACTCTTCCTGCCTGGCTCCTGTCCTGCTGGGGCCCCCGGCACCCCACACCCTCACAAGAACATCTGCTGTTCCTCTGATGGAGCAGGGGACACAGAGTGCCAAAGAGCAATTTTTTCATTGGCTTCCATCCATTACGCCCCCTCAGAACCCAGAGACCCCAGCTCACAGAATCTTCTGGTGAAGGAGGAGGGGCACACTGATGTGTGGAATGTAAATCATTCTCCTCCTCGGGTGCTCAGAGCTCCAGAGCGGAAGGGCCCACGGGACCCTCAGCTACCGGGGCTGTGCTGCCCCTGCCTGGGTCCCAGTCCGGATTGGGAGAGGTGGGGGCTGGAAAGGGACAGAGTTTCTCTCTTTTTAAAGCTAGGGTTTCTCATTCTGAGACCCGCATGCTCTGATCTGGACCCAAGAGCTGTGCTCAACGTGAGGACTGGCGTCTCTCCCTCTGGAGATAGGCTGGGCCTGTGCCAGTGAACCAGCCACCATAGGGTGCAGGGCACAGACAGCCCCTGAGTGTCATCGCCACCGTGCCTGAGGCTAGAACTAGGACATGGAGTGCTCATATCCTGCACACCACGGCCCAGCAGCTCCAGAACAGCCTCTTCCCTCGCCCCCAGGCTGCCGTCCCAGGGTCTCTCCCCCAACTCTCCCCTCTGCCCAGCTTTGCTGCTCAGCCTTCCTGGGTTTGCTTTTCAGCCTTGGTTGTATCTTTGGCCATCTCCATCAGCAATGTGCTTTCTGGCCCAGGGCTAAGCTCACTTCTCTCTCATGCTCAGCTCAGCCCTGGGAGACCCCAGCCAGGCACATAACCCCACAGTGGGGGAACGGGGAGCAGACTAATGGCTGTAATTCCTGATCCCTTTACACGCATTCTGTGCCTAGCTGGATGCAAGCCCTTGGAGACGTCAGGCTGTTACCAAGAGCGGAGAAGCAGCTGGGAGTGCCCCTTAGGGAAAGCTGTGAAGGCAAAAATGCCAAGACACTCATAGGGTCATGAACAGGCAAGACACAGAAGTCTCTAGTCTCATCCTTGTGACAGTTCTGCAGGTGATGACTCAGAGTCCTGGAGCCCGTAGACCTCACACTTGTGGGTTAGAATTCTGACTCCAATTTGTGCAGATTCTAGTACACACACAAAGAGAGAATTTGGCCCCAATCTATAGAATCTGCCTTCCCTAGTCCGAGACCCACTGTGACCCAGGACACAGCCCACATCCTGTACTCTCCTGCAGGAATCCTTTGCGTCACCCAGGCTCCCACTCATTGCCTGGCTTGGCCTGGAGACCTCTGAGGCCTAGCTCTGATAGTCCCTCCTCTGTGAAGTCTTCCCCAGCCCCTTCGATTAGCTCCTACCAAAAGGCAAGGATTCTCACCAGCCCTTCCTCCCAGTGCTTACCAAATGTTGCCAGGTATGTTAGCTACCTGGGTAGACATCGCATCTGTAAACTCCTAAAGAACAGAGATATTCTATTCATCTCTGTTCTCACCTACCACCCACCACCTCTAACCCCTAGGATTGTACCTTGCCAAGAGTGAACATTAAACATTTTCTGGATCAATAAATCCAGGATAATCTCAAGTCCTTCTGATTGGCTACTAGGAATCCTGGCCAGGGGTTGAAGGGAGAGAAAATAAGAAAACCAAAACATGTCCCCATCTCCTTGGCAACCACACACATTACCCTAGAGAACACCACACGTGACATGGTCAGAGGATCCCCAGCATGAGAACCTCCCTCGCCGTACCTGGGTATCACCGTGAGTTTCTACTTATATAATCCTTTCTTGGGGGCATCTCTGTCCCTGCGCTCCTGTCCACCCATCAGAAACCTGTGGTTGACATATTAAACATATTTTCAAATCCCCAATTCCCTGAGCCTGAGGAAAAGCAGACTTCCCAGCCCAGGGTGCTGGGTGCTGCCTGCCCAGCATGTGGGCTGCCCCCTCTCCTACACACCCGACAGCCAGGCAGCTAAGCCTCTGTGGTCAGGACCCAGGGAGGCCTCTCGGTTATTTGCATATAATCACACAATGCCAGAGTCGACAAAGCCACTAAATACAGCAGAGCCTTCTCAGCTGAGTTTAAGGTTTAATCTCCTTAATACAAAACTTTCTGCTTTGCTTTTTGACGGGTTCTGGGACTCTTACTAATGATGCTAAACAAATAATCACCCTTTATCCCCCTCTGGAGGCTTTGCCTGGCGCATTGTGGCCGCATAGGCCCCTGTCGTTGTGGTTTACGGGCCAGGCCTGCACCTGTGCTGTCTGTGTGAGCTCATCTGGACACCCAGCAAGGCTCTTTAAAGAGAGCCCAGCACAGCGGTGGGTGGAGCAGGCAGCCCTGGGGCTGCTAGACTTCGCCCGGCCCCTCTGCCAGGTTGTTTTGAGAATGAGCCATAGTCCCACCTCTCTTACTCTGATGCAGGATTTAGAAGTTAGTGATTAGACTGGTGGCCCGAATGGGGGCATTCTCTAGCTGGCTTGGTTATTTGTCTTTGCTTAACAAGCAATCTCAAAACTTAGCAGCATAAGACAACCGTCATTTTATTATATCCACAGTGCTATAGTCCATTTATCTGTTTGGGACTCCACTGGCCACACTTTCCACTCTATGTGGTACTCAGCTGGCAGATGGGCCGCTCCGGGGTCCACGATGGTTCTGCTCTCATGGCTTATGTCTTGGTGGGTGTGACCCGAAAGCGTGGCTCAGCTGGGACTGTTGACCAAAGGGTCTGCATATGACCTCTTCACCATGGCAATCGCAGGAGAATAAGAATCATTCTATGGCAGAAAAAGGCGCCCTGGGGAAAGCTCCCAAAGAATGGTGCAGAGGCTGCAGGGCTTCAAGTACCTAGGCTCAGAAATTCCAGAATCTCACTTCTGCTACAGTGGTCACACTGATCCAAAAGGAGAGGATGTTCAGACATCTTTACTCTGTCACACTGGCTAAAAAGGTCTCTGGAGCCACCAGCCCCTATAACAAACCCAGGGCCAGAGTTTTCTAGGTTTACAGGCTAAACAGCCTCAACTTGCAAATAAAACAGCACATTTAGCAGCCTGCATGCACGCAGAGGCTGGCATCACTCTCTCTGTTTCCTTAGAGATTCAAACCAACACCCTAACCCTGGCCTGGGCAGTGTCCCCAGCTGACCCCCTGCTGGGCCTGCTGCTCACCTATCGTGGCTGCTGGCAAGACCTTTGGACTTTCTCAGTTACTGCCCTTTACAGCTCTGCCCTGTACAGGTTTTTGTTCAGAAAGCTTTAGATAGGCAATAAGGAAACTTGAGTCAGGCAGAGGCAAAGATGCTACAAGACTGGGGGATTAATGTCCCAGCTGGAAGCCCCTCTTAGCCTTCACAGAATGGCTCCAGCAGCAAGTCCTCTCTATAGGAAAGGTCACTGCTACTCTGAGGTTCTCCAGGAGTCAGAGGCAGGTCACGGAAACTCAGGGGACAAGGAGAGCAGGAGGGAATAGGTTTATCTCCGCCACACCGCTTAGCCACTGAGTCCCATCAACAGCTCAGCGACACCAGGCCTGACAGGCTCCAACACACCCTCCGGCCCAAACCAAGCTGGAGTGACAGGCATCTGGCAAGGCAGTCCCCACTCTCAGAGTGGAGCAAGGGCACAGGGTCACAAGGACCAGAGCCATACACAGGGGTCTTTTGTACTTTTTTCATAAATATGTTTCAAATTGTAGGTTAAACTATAGAAAAGAAATGAAGACCATGGGCTTGGCGCCTGTGGCTCAACTGGCTAAGGCGCCAGCCATGTACACCTGAGCTGGCGGGTTCGAATCCAGCCTGGGCCCGCCAAACAACAATGACGGCTGCAACCAAAAAATGGCCGGGCATTGTGGCAGGCACCTGTAGTCCCAGCTAGTTGGGAGGCAGAGGCAGGAGACTCGCTTGAGCCCAGGAATTGGAGGTTGCTGTGAGCTGTGATGCCACAGCGCTCTACCCAGGGGGACAGCTTGAGGCTCTGTCTCAAAAAAAAAAAAAAAGAAAAAAAAAAAGAAATGAAGACCATGAGAACAGATTCCCATGCACTCACACCTCACTTAAGAAATGAAATATCAGGCAGCGCCTGTGGCTCAGGGAGTAGGGCACCGGCCCCATATACCGAGGGTGGCAGGTTCAAACCTGGCCCCGGCCGAACTGCATCAAAAATTAGCCAGGCGCTGTGGTGGGCACCTGTAGTCCCGGCTACTTGGGAGACTGAGGTAAGAGAATCACCTAAGCCCAAGAGCTGGAGGTTGCTGTGAGCTGTGACTCCACAGCACTCTACCAAGGGCGACAAAGTGAGACTCTGTCTCTACAAAAAAAAAAAAGAAATGAAATATCACCACATGTATTCTCAAGACTCTGGGGAGTTGGGGAAAGAATAGAGTCTGTTCATGCCCACACCAGAGGGAGAGAGGCATTGTCGGGGAGAGGGAAGCAACCTCAGCAACAAAAGGGTTCCACAGTCAAGATAGAGTTGATGAGTTTGGGAACAGACAACTCTCGGCTCAGAGACTTCCCAGACCCCACAGTCTTACTTAGTCACTAGTTCCTTAAGAATTCCTTAGGCTGGACTTCCCATCCCTGCCTGCACTCGGGCTGTTTGTGCCCATCCAACTTCCTTGACTGTAAACTCCGTGACTGTGCCTCACTTTTATCCCATGAAGTTCTTGTACAGAGTCAGGATTCTTTGTATTGACTTGAATATGTGATTAATTCTTGGCAAACGCCCTGATCACTGGGCAGGACAGGAGAGTTAACAAAAGGGAAGGAAAGGTGAGTTGAAACTTAAGAGACCGGAGCACACCCAGCACTCAGATCTGGTGTCTAATTCTGTTCTCCAATGAAAGGAGTCAGAACTCGGTGGGGAAATGACTGATTCCAGGACCAGGGCAGAAATATACAAAATGAGCCCATAGTGTCAAGAAAGTAGGAAGTACTCAAAATAAAAAGCCCACAATTACGAGGTAATATCAAAAAGACACAATAGCCAACTGAAGGAGTTTTCTTTGGCCAATTAATGCTAGATCATTTTGGGAGGGAAAAAAATCCAAAAATTAAAAAAAATCTTTCAATCCAAAATAAGGAAAAAATATCCATTACTCCACATTGATGTAAATAAATGATTGAGTAAAGAAATAGGAAAAAACAAATCTTACATGCAGAAGAATATCAAATAATTGACATAAATCATAGATACTCCACACTCGGGGAGATAGAGTGGCCTAAATATAGCAACTTTAAAGAGGAAAATAAGAGAGTAAATAACTCCACAGTGGAGGAAACCTAACAAACACCACCTCAGCCAAGGTCAGTTCCACTCAGACAGGGTGTGCCCTGGCTACGATGCGAAGAAAAATGGCACCTTATCACTGCGGTCTTCTGCCCAGAAACCCCTAACTCCAACCAAGTCGTTAGAAAAACATTAGGTAAGTTCAGATTGAGAAACATTCTACAAAATGACAGTACTTCTCAAAGCTGTCAAGATGAAAACATGAAAAGTCTGAAAAACTGTCACAACCAAGACGGACCAAAGAAGACAGAAGGACCGACCGTAATGTATGATCCTACACAAAAAAGGGTGGTAGGTCAAAACTAAGGAAATCTGAACAGATACAGAATTTGTAACCGTGTCTTGGCTTCTTAATTATAACGGCTATCATATTTATGTGTTAATGTAAGAAGTTAATAATAGGAGACCCTGGATGTGTGGCATAGAAGAACGCTATACAATCTTCACAGTTTTTCTGCAAATCTAAAATTGTTTTTTTTTAAATGTGGCTTATGGCTTGGCTCCCATAGCACAGTGGTTACGGCACCAGCCACATAGACCGAGGTTGGCAGGTCCGAACCGGGCCTGGGCCAGCTAAACAACAATGACAACTGCAACAAAAATATAGCCAGGTGTTGTGGTGGGCCCTTGTAGTCCCAGCTCCTTGGAGGCTGAGGTAAGAGAATCATTTGAGCCCAAGAGTTTGAGGTTGCTGTGAGCTGGGACGCCACAGCACTCTACTGAGGGTGACATAGTGAGACTCTGTCTCAAAGATAAAATATATGTATCAGCATGCTTTAAGAAAAATTTCAGTAACTGTAAAAACAGAGGCAAAAAATAAGAGAGCAAGAGGAATCTCACTTTCTTAAGAAAGTTAAGAAGTCCAATTTATAGTCTAAATAAGTAGAAATTTATATTTATGTCAATGATCATGTTCATGGCTTTAAATCTTTTCCCAGTATCTGCTGAATTAACATAATTTACATTAATTTTTTCTAGCCCTCATAATATTATCTGAGATTTCTATATATTCAATATCTGTTTCAAGTAAATCATGAAAATAACTTATTAGAATATCATATATAATTATTTGGCTTAATTTTATTTTCTTTTATTAAAATATAAAAAAAATTAATAGATTTAGGGGGTACAAGTTGAATTCTGTTACATGCATTAAATATATGTTATATGGTGGTAGAAAAACAAAAAAAAAGAAGTCCCACATCTGTCAGATCAGTCAGTAAGATCAGAACTTAAAGTGACAGCTGTCATGTGTCACTTCTGACACTTCTTGCCAGGGCCCCAGACTGGCCAGGTCTGGGGCCCAGCTTAAATAGGTTCCTGACGCGGACCGCTAAGTTACCTTGCTCAGGTTCAGTTTCTCTTAGGTGCCTGAGGGCTATCTACTTTAGCTGGAGAGAGATAAAGAGAGTGTGAGTCTTAAAGAGAGCAAAGCAGTCTTCTTAGAAAGATAGATCTTAGTCTTTGGTAGAGCTTAGCGATCTTCAGCAGAGAGTCACCGTGCTGGCATTCTGCAGGCAGGAGGGGAGACAGAGTCAGAGCAATTGGGTCCATGATAGAATGAGCATGCTCCTGACTGCCTGCTCCTCCAGCCTAATATAAGGCTGATCTCGTGCTTCTCAACACCACAGGTGTAGAGACTGCCCATTCATCACTGCTCTCATCTCGCGAGCTCTCATGCTTGTTAGGCGAGCCAAATCCCTCTCCATGCCCTTTCCACCCAGGTGTTCCATTATTGAGCACTACAGGTATTTCTTGTAACTCTCACTCCTAGCCATAGGCTATATGGGCTGCAACAGACAGCCCAGGGGCACTTCCAGGGCCCAGGAGATGATTGTGGGGAAGTAGTAAATGTGGGAGTCAGAGAGCTGGAGGAGATGGAAGGAGGACCTGGGAGCAACAAGTGCAGACCGTCTGTGGGTCTTCGGGTGTGAGCAAAAAGGCTGAAGCTGTGTGCCTCGGTTAGAGGCCTCAGACTAGAGGAACCCTCAGCAACTCAGGGGAGTCTGGAAGACAGTGCTGAGAGGGGGCAAAAGAAACCGGGATGAAATGACACAACGACCTCTACACGCTTTTAAAAAGGACACGTGCTTAAACAATGTCCATTGTGCAAGAACCACAAAAACACACCAACGCACTCAGCTTATTAGAATGGCTATCTATGGGGAGGCGGAAACGAGAATAAATGGGGGGAAACGAGTGAATAAAATAGAAGCGGATTCCTGCCCACACCAGAGATGAAGATGATACCAGAATTTCAGGGTTTTGGTCTCGGTGATTTGAAGAATAAATCCGCAGACCACAGAACAGTTGTAAGACAGAATTTATTTACAGAAAAGAATACAAAAAACACTAAAGCTCCTGGTAGAGAGAGAGAACTCAAGTGGGGAGAGAAAAGCTCCCTCCGTTTCTCTCCCAGTCTTTCCGCGTCTCCCCTTTTAGGCTCTTAGTCTCGGGGTATATATAGGTGTATGGGTTCCTTGGCCAGGAAATGAATGAACACAGTTCCTTCCACAGGGGCAAGGTGAATGAACTTATTAATGAATGGACAGAGTCCATTCATGGAATTGAGGCCTAGGAAATTCACATGAAATTGACCTAGGCATAGGAAATGGGGGTTCCAAATTTAGTCCTAAGTGTAAAAGTGAAGGAGACACCAAGGCACAGGTGTCTCCTCGGCAGTTGTCCGGCCTTTTTGGCTATTGGAGCCTCCGGTGGGGGGAGGAGGGAAATTTCATTCAGTACAAACCAGTAGATGTGGTCCTAAGTAGATGGGTAGAATTTAGGTGAAGTAAAAGATTAGAGGAGGTTATTTATTTTTTAAATTGAGATATGCCGCTGTCTAATTCTAGGACTTTTTCCTCCCCCAAGATGAAGCCCGGTACCCATTAACAGGACCCTATGGCCCTTTATCCCAGCTCCTAGGAACCAGTAATCTACTTTCTAATGCTGGGTTTTTTTTTTCTAATGCTTTTTCCTTCCCCCAAGATGAAGCCCGGTACCCATTAACAGGACCCTATGGCCCTTTATCCCAGCTCCTAGGAACCAGTAATCTACTTTCTAATGCTGGGTTTGCCTGTTCTGAACATTACATGTAAATGAAAGTGTATATGGCTTTTTGTGTCTGGCTTATTTCACTTAGTATAATGTTTTCAAGGTTCACCTGTGTTGTAGCAGGTATTAGTACTTTTTTATGGTTGAATAATATTCTGTTTTATGGATATACCACATTTTGTTTATCCATTAATTAGTTGATGGACTTTGGGTTTCTACTTTTTAGTTATTACGAATAATGCTGCTCTGAACATTTGTGTTCATATCTTTTGGATCATATGGTAACTCTTAATTTAACTTTTTGAGGAACTTTTCTATAGTAGCAGCTGCACCTTTTTACATTCCCATCCGCAATGTAGGAGAGTTCTAGTTTTTCCATATCCTTGCAACGCTCGTTATTGTCCCATCCTTTTTATTGTAGAAGAGAAAGTTAATTGAAGGTTAGAAAAATCAAGAAAGGCTTCATGGAAGAGATGGAACTTGGCTTGGGCTTAATACATACCCAGTTTGCAGACAAACTGACACAGCAGAGACACAATGTCTTTGTGAACACCTGGGACTAGGGTGCAGATTTCTTAATTTATTCATTTGTTAAATTACATACTCATTCAATAAATACTTACTGAGGCAGGCACTGTTCTTTGTGGAGATCCCTATCCAGTTCCCTGACTTGATCTTTGCAGTCAATGAAGTTTCTGAAAGGGCAGACCGCATTTACTGTTTCCTTTCTTCCACCTCTATCCTCTTCTGAATCTAGTGAGGTCTGGCTTCTGCCCAAACCCTGGCTTTTGCTGAGGTCACCAGTGACCTTCCTGGTTGGTCACCTCTGCTTTTTACTTTACTTACTATCTCTGCTTGAGACCCTTCCCTCACTTGCCTTAAGTTGCACCATGCTTTGCTTTGTTGTTCTAGTTGATGCACTTGCTGATTATTTTTCCCCACTCCCTTTCCAGCTTGTCCCTCAAATAATTTGTTCTTAAGGGTTCTTTTTCAACCCTCTCCTGTCTCACTCTTGTGTGTTCTCCCTTGGCAATCTCATTCATTCCCACAGTTGTAACCTGTGTGCCGACTTCTTCCAAGTCTGAAACTGTTCCTGAGCTCCAGACCCCGTAGTGCCTGTATGTCACACTTTTCCAGTTGGATGTCTCACAGCTGCTTCTAACTTAACATACCAAAATTGAACCTGTGATCTCTTACCCTTCTTTCTCCTATTTAGTTCTGTATAACCATGGAAAGACAACCTCTACCCATATTCTGAGATAGAAATCCCTGAATCATTTTCTAGCTCCTTTCTCAGATCCTTCACATCCAAATCAATGTTCGTCTGTTGTTTTTGTAGAGGGCTCCATTCCTGTGTATGTGTCATTACCATTCTGCCCAGTGGATTTTGATTCAAGTAAACATAAGCTCTTTTCTCAGTTTTTTCCCCGAGTCCCCTGGTCTAAACTCCTTTCATGTTTTCATAATGTCTGTACATCTCTCTCTCTGATGACATCATGTTATAGACTGTGTGATTTTAGGCTTTGTGAGGAGAGGTTCAGAGTAAGACCTGCTCTAGAAAGTGGTCTTTACTCCTGAGGAGAGGCCTTTCTGGTGTGTCTGCTGGTGTATGGTATTATAATGTGATTTCTTCTCCCTGAGTTGCTACATTCTATCTGTGGCATGCTTGATCTCTAGTGAGTCTGTCTCCCTCTTGGACCTGTGGCACCTACCATTTTTGGCCTTGCTCTGTATGTTTGCAGTCCCCCCTCAGCCGTTGACTGGCAGAGGACCCTCCCACTGAACTCCTTTCTCTCCAATATGTCACCTCTCACATTCTACCCATACTCAGATCTCCGCTTCCTGGGCTCAGTAACACCCCTCTGTTCTCCTTTGGTGCCAGCTTTCTATGCTATCATTGGGAAATTATCCCTTAATAGAAAGCTGAGCAATTACAGGGCACACTTGGGATTTCTTTTCTCTTAGGGCTGTGGTCTCGCCTTGCCTGTTATCTCTAGACTAAAAATGGTTGTCCAGTTTTCTAGTTGTTTATGACAGGATGGAGAGCACCCCTCATGGCTTGGAAAAGACGTCTACTATGATTACTTGTTTGTCTCTCTGCTCTACAAAACTGTACTACTCATAGATCCCTTGCATCTACCACATGGTAGGTAGCAAAAAGGTTTTGGATTAATCTAAAGATAATGCTGCAACTAGCACAACTGTGGAATGTACATATTAGAGAGAATCGTTCTTTCCTGTTCTGTCATTCAATCTCAGCCTGTTAAGTGGGCCCTTCCACATGGGAACAATATTTGGGAGGTGATTTTTGCTCTTTTCTCCACTTTTCCTTTGACTCACTCCATGAATGGCAGAGTGATTTTTCTGATGAGATTGGAAAAGAATCCTATTGTATGGAATGGCCAGTCTTCAGGATTTGGACGTGTTCTCTCCCTGCCATACTCTGTTTTTTTTTTTTTTTTTTTTTTTTTTTTTTTTATAGAGACAGAGTCTCACTTTATCACCCTCGTAGGGCCGTGGCATCACACAGCTCACAGCAACCTCCATCTCCTGGGCTTAGGCAATTCTCTTGCCTCAGCCTCCCGAGTAGCTGGGACTACAGGTGCCCACCACAATGCCCGGCTATTTTTTCTGTTTTTTGCAGTTCGGCCTGGGGCCGGGTTTGAACCCTCCACCTTCGGTATATGGGGCCAGCGCCCTACTTGCTGAGCTACAGGCGCCACCCTCCCTGCCATACTCTAGCTGGTCTGCCCATGCCAGGACAGCCTGGGTAAGTTTAGTTCAGTAGAGGAAAGTGTAAGAAAGGCCATTTGTGATGACACATCTCAGCCATGTTCTTTAGTCACCCTTATCACTTACTAGGAAGATGATATTTTAATTTCCATTTACCCCTAACTGGCATGTCTTATAAGTAGTCTAAAACTTTGGGTGAGAGAGATTAATTATCACCCTCAACCCCCGCAGAGAATGCAGATGGGACAGAGACAACTCCTTTCTGGCTTGGCAAGAGATATCTTCCCCACTAGTTGCCATTTTCTTTTTTCTCATACCTGATGGTATTCATGAATCCTAGTGTTCCCAGCAGACACAAGGCACCTGTCAACCTTGACCTCACTTTTCTCCTTTGCCTTTACCCTTTGGTCATACTTTGAGGACTGTAGCCCCTGTGATACCAGTCAGACAAAGCGTTGTCATTTTCCTTTAAGAGAATGATGTATTTTGAACATGCATTGGTCTTATCTTTAGGAGAAAAGCATTTTCAGGAGACTTTTTAAGTAGCAATGTATCCTCGCTCTTCGTGTATTTGCTGGGCACCTAATTTGAGGCAGATGACTAATGGACTATATCTTACAGCAATGAACCTTCAACAGGAACTTTCTCTGCCAAACTGTCCTATATTCTTAACTACACTGCAGTATAGGAAAGTAATACATTATTAATCCTAAATCTGTCTCCTCAGATTGTAGGATAATGACTTGAGTACATGGCAGTTGGAGAAAGGTAGAGTTTTCTGGCTGTTAACACAAACCATGCAAGCTTTTTAATTCTAAAATTCAGCTAGCATCAGGCAAGTGTAGGGGATCTTGTTATACCACAATTTATTTGACATAAGACCAATCAGAATTTGCTAAAGTTAGTTTCTCTGTCAATGAAATTGAATAATTATCTCTTGCTTAAATACTTCAATGAAAGATAGTCATCTTAAGTCTTTGTCTTAGAAAACTATAATTTTGGTGGGTTCTTTTTGCCTTTTAGAAAAACTCATTTCCTACTTGTGTAACAAAGTGAAGAGGGATGAGAAAATGGCATAATTGGGCAGTAAATCCAGTTCAATTCAAAAGCTGTCTTAGATTGACTCTCTTCAGGAATTCCGCAGGGAAAAAAATAATAAGATAGCAGAGGAGCTTATAAAAACAAAACAATTACAGGGCCAAAGAATAGCCTTTTGGCTTATTTTAGAGATTTTATGCAAATCTCAGTAATTGGAATAGCATCTATTAATAATTCAAGGCTTTCTGTGGAATTGGTAGGAATATAGTCAAGAACTATGTGTGTGGTTAGTGTTTGGACACCTGTTTTCAATGAGCAGCATTGAAGAGTTTGGGTCTAAATGGATAACTCTTGATTTGAAAGGCTGCCTTTTTTTCTTTTTTTTTAATTTCGGAATATTAGGGCGTACACATGTTTTGTTGACATGCTTTGTTTTTGTACAAATGATGTGAAAGTTGTAAGTTTGTCCTTTACCCAGATAGTGTGTACTGTACCCAATAGAAGTGAATTTACCCATCTCTTCCTCCTCCCTCCCCCACTAGCTTGCCTGTTGAACTAACTCTCTGATCCTTCATCTAAGTGTTTTACTAAGAAAAACCAGCCCACGTGGGTAAGATCTCATAGCTACTTTTCATCCCAGAAAGTACTGGTTTCGTTTCAGAGAGAAGTTCATTGTAAGAACTGGTCTTGACCACCTGCCTTTTCATCAGCTGAGCTGGAGGTAGGAAACAGAGTGACCAAGAGGATAGATTCAGGAGTCAAAACAACTCTGAATCCTGGTTTTCTTATATTGTGTACTGGGTGGTGTTACTGAAGCCCAGCTTTCATCAGGTTCTTCGTCTATAAAATGGGAATGATAGTACCTTTATAGGATTGTTGTGAGGAATAAATAAAGTATTCTTGCAAATGGACTAGCTTACTCTTAGGTGCATAACTAAAATTCAGCAAATGTTAGCAATGGTTATTATACTACAATAACATAAAGTTCAGTTTGGCCAAACATTTTCTAACCCCAGGATGACTTAATAGGCAGCAAGTTTGAGTTCTTTGCTGGCTTCTTAAATTCTGTCCAGTGGGAGCTCAGTCCAGGCATTACTGAGTATAATGTAGGCAGCTGGCCTTTCTGCAATGTCAGGGAAAGTATGCCTCAATTTCTGGAGCTTATGGGCCTGAGGTGGATTGAAGCTCACTACCGAGTAAGCTGTTTGTCTTTTTTTCATGATTGTTGCGTAGCTAAGGGGTTTGATGGGCCACTTGTTTCCTTCTTCAGCTAAGGATACATTTCCACTGAAGAGGACTCTGGTCTTCTGCCATGACATCCCCTCACTCTGTGTCCTGGTTCATTGTCCCGTATACTGATGATGTGCCCATGCTTAGCAAGGCCTAGTGCTAGGTCAGGTTGTCTCTGTCTTTTGGTCAGAATGATGTTTTGATGGGAGCTGATTTGATAATTTTTTTTTTTTTTTGAGATAGAGTCTAACTCTGCTGCCTAGAGTAGGGTGTTGTGGCATCCTAGCTTACAGCAAACTCAAACTCTTGGGATCAAACTATCCTCCTGCCTCAGCCTCCCAAGTAGCTGAAGATACAGGTGCCTGCCATCATGTCCAGTTAGTTTTTCTATTTTTATTTTTATTTTTTTTGAGACAGAGTCTCAAGCTGTCACCCTGGATAGAGCGCTGTGGCATCACAGCTCACAGCAACCTCCAATTCCTGGGCTCAAGCGAGTCTCTTGCCTCTGCCTCTCAAGTAGCTAGGACTATAGGCGCCCGCCACAACGCCCGGCCATTTTTAGGTTGCAGCCACCATTGTTGTTTGGCGGGTCCGGGCTGGATTTGAACTTGCCAGCTCAGGTGTATGTGGCTGGCGCCTTAGCCCATTGAGCCACAGGCACCGAGCCAAGTTTTTCTATTTTTAGTAGAGATGGAATGTTACTCTTGCTTCGGCAGTCCACCCGACTCAGCCTCCAAAGTACTAGGATTACAACACGCCACTTGTTTCTTTCTTCAACTAAGGAAGCCCAATAACACTTTTCAATTTGTTTTTTTTTTTTGTTTTTTTTTTGAGACAGAGCCTCAAGCTGTCACCCTGGATAGAGTGCTGTGGCATCACAGCTCACAGTAACCTCCAATTCCTGGGCTCAAGCGAGTCTCCTGCCCCAGCCTCCCAAGTAGCTGGGACTATAGGCTCCCGCCACAACGCCTGGCTATTTTTTGGTTG
>CAUYRH010059850.1:0-34913 GCA_963574655.1 Perodicticus potto | reverse complement strand
TTCTTTGCTTAGCTTCTTTTTGGAGGATAAAACCAGCTCTGCTAAAGGGGTGTTAAAATCTCCAACTACTATGGAGCTGGAGGTCATGAAGTTGCTCATGTCTGTTAGAGTTTCTCTTATAAATTGAGGTGCATTCTGGTTAGGTGCATAAATATTAATAATTGAAATCTCCTCATATTGAGTAGTACCTTTAACAAATATGAAGTGTCCCTCCTTATTCTTCCTTATTTTGATTGTTTTAAAGCCTATTGTAGCTGCAAATAGGATTGCAACACCTGCATTTTTCTGTTTTCCATTTGCCTGGAATATAGATGATCATCCCTCCCCTTGAGTCTATATTTATCTTTTAAGGTAAGATGAGATTCTTGTATTCAGCAGACATCTGGCCTGAGTTTTTGTATGCAGTCAGACAACCTGTACCTCTTTAGAGGACAGTTTAAAGCATTCACATTAATTGAGAATATTGATAAGCCTTTCAAAAGTCTGGTGGACATTTTTAATCCTTTCGTGACTGTGGAAGTTGGAATTTGATCAAAAGTTTCTCAGTAGGTTTACTTTTGTGGTGGAGGATTATGCTGGTCATTATGGAAGATAGGTCTGAGAATATCCTGGAGAGTGATTTTAGTTATGGAAAACTTCTTCAACATGTGGATGTCATTAAAGTATTTAATTTCTCCATGATAAATGAAACTCAGTTTAGCTGGATACAGGATCCTGGGTGGAAAGTTATTTTGTTTTAGGAGACTAAAAGTCAATGACTATCCTCTTCTAGCTTGAAAGTTTTCAGCAGAGAGATCTTCAGTTTTTCTAATAGTCTTCCCTTTGTAGGTTATGGTTTTCTTACGTTTGGCTGCTTTCAGAATTTTCTCTTTCACTGTAACTTTAGTGAAATTGATTATGATGTATCTGGGGGATCAAGAGTATCCACATAGGGTCAGAAGAGATCAAACTTTCACTCTTCGCAGATGATATGATTGTATATCTGGAAAACACCAGGGATTCTACTACAAAACTTTTAGAAGTGATCAAGGAATACAGCCATGTCTCAGTCTACAATATCAACACCCATAAATCTATAGCCTTTATATATACCAACAATAGCCAAGCTAAAAAAAACAGTCAAGGACTCTATTCCTTTCACAGTAGTGCCAAAGAAGATGAAATATTTGGGAGTTTACCTAACGAAAGGATGTGAAAGATCTCTCTAGATCTCTCATAGAGAACTATGAAAATTTAAGAAAAGAAATAGTTGAAAATATTAACAAATGGAAAAACATACTATGCTCATGGCTGGGAAGAATCAAAATTGTTAAAATGTCTGTACTACCCAAAGCAATATGTAATTTTAATGCAATTCCTATTTAAGCTCCATTGTCATTCTTCAAAGATCTCAAAAAAATAATAATTCAGAAAAAATCTTGAATAGCCAAGACATTACTCAGAAATACAGAGTGAGACTCTGTCTCAAAAAAAAAAAAAAAAAAAAAAAAAAGAAAAGAAAATGAAAGAAAGAAAAGAAGGAAGGAAGGAAGGAAGGAACTTTACTATTGGTGTGAATAGTTTCATAGTTCTACAACTTATACATATTGAATAAAGTAGGATGGTATTTTACACTTCTATCCAAGATAAATTGAAATTAGTATACATTTTAATGACTGAAAGGAAGTGTATGGCTGTCAATAAAATTAAAACCCAAATGATGTTCCCAAGTGATGTTTTATATAGTAAAGCTCATCTTAAAAATAGAGACTTTTAAAACCGAAGAACAGAGACCTAGAAGATTTTCTATACACTATTATTAAATACATGTGACACTAGTTACCTAACTTCTTTGAAGCCTTCTAATAAGGGAATTTGGCCTAATAATTATATTCTTCTTAATCTTGGAGTAACATTCCTTTTTGTTTTCCCTATGCATGGCTTATTTTATTTTTTTCTTGACTTAACAACCCAGGGTAGAAATTTCTGTTCAAAGTTGAACAGAAGTTTAAGTAATCACAATTCTTGTGTGTTTTCCTTTAAATAAAAGTGCATGTAGTATTCTTCACTCAGAGTTACATTTGATGTTGGACTTAACATATACTTTGTATCCCACAAGAAATAGACTCGGAGACAAACACTTGTACATTGATGACTCTTAGGATGCACTCCTTAAAGAATACCTATAAGGAATGAGGGATTTTGGTGGGTGTAGTTACAAAAGAAAATAATTTCTTTTTCTCCAATAAGGATACCTAAAGGTCATTCAGAGTTGTTGCATAGAGAAACATGTGTTTTATATCTTTGTACTTCAACATTAAACCAGCCAAAGTTCAGTATTGTGTGAGGCAGATTCTTGGCTGAGAGAAATGCCCTCAGGAAAACCTATCTGGAGCTGTCAGCAACTCAAACCCTGTAAGGAGCATGAGTACGTGATACTTGAGGTGATGCACTCAAATATCAAGTAGAATATATACCTTGTGTCTACTCAATATAATAGCTCACTGGAAAGGTTCTGGTGGATTAATTGAAATGATTATTCTTGGGAGAATTAGAAGCATAAAGTGAGTGAGACAAACTACAGGTCCCATGCTTTTATTAGCTGCAATTGATAATCAACGTCTCCCTCCTCTGATATGAACACCAATTGAAGATTGATTACATCTCTACTTGTCTTGATTGCTTACTAGGGGTTAATGGGGAATTGATGTCCTGATAACTGTGAGTCTTTGATCACCATGCTCTAATGGACTACAGCTGCTGCATTTGTCTGTCTAACCTCAAAATTGTTCAAGGGGTTACTGTAATAAAAACAACCTAATGGATTATGTATGTGCCAAACCCACTTTTCTCTACTGCCATTTGGTAAACCTATTTCTAATTCATGTAATGATCAAATTTAGTTATCTAAGTTAGGACGGAGACTCATTTTGTTTATTTGTTTTTTTACCTGCTGGTTTAATAGGGTAAGAAGAATCCAAAGATAAAGGGATCCAATTGTGATTAAAAACAGGGAGATCTTCATTGTTTCTGTTGGTGAAATAATTTTCTCTTTGGGGACAACAATCTTTAAATTTACAGCCCAGAGTTTGGGATGTAAAACATAAATACCCAAAAGATAAGTCAGAAAGAACGAGTAGTGGAAAGCTCTAGTTCATGTCCTGTTTTCTATACACACACTCTTTGTCTGTTTGAAGCAGAGAACCATTAAACTGTCACTGACGTGGGGTAGGAGCAGCCCCAGGAAGGACAACGCACCACTCTCCATGGCTTTACCTTCATCCGGCATCTCAGGGGCATGACTTTTCAATCACTATTAAAGACTCACAGTTCTGAGTGGTGGAGAATCAATGAATCTCATAGAGTCAGTGCAGTAACTTTTTCTTTCTGTTGTTCTTTTCTTTTCTTTTTTTTCCCAGTAAAATGAGTCCGTGGTCCAATGTGATACTATGCAGAATCCCATGTTGATAGGACAAACACATTTTAGACCTATGCTGTACCCATTTTTGAGAGCTGAAACAAAAATCTTCATGCAGAATACTCATCAATTCTACCTAAGATGAACCACATACTGATTGAAAGACTGGTGCCTTTTCAAGGCCATCACCTCTGTATTGTTGAAAGCTTATACAGGAGTGTATCATTAAAAATTACCCTACTACATTTTATAATGAAAGCTTATACCTTAGCTGAGGTAAATAAGCCAGTCTCAAAGAAGACACACCTGTTTTTCTAGGTGTAGTTTTTGCACATCCATCTCTGTGGTTGCTTCTTTCATGCACACATGCCAGATCTAAAGTGACTAATTATAGAGACTAATTAGTCAATTAATTTTTTCTGTATGGTTTCATCTTCTGATATAAGTGCTCTATGATAGCTGGTAACATGACTTAAAAATATCTTGATACTTAGAAGTTTCTAGAAATTTTCTCCTGACCCTTCAAATATGCACCAACTTCTCAATACGGATCAAAATTGTTTTCACATAGTAAATGAGAAAATATCATGAATGTTATATCAGTCAGGTTGATAAAAATATCTCCGATTGTATGTGAAGCCCGCACACTACTCCATGACTGAATTATTGTACACAGCTATGACTCAATAAAAAATAATTAAAAAAAAAAGACCTCCCCAAAATACAGGGGTTTAAACCAGAAAAAAAAAAATATCTTGATTCTGATTCCATCAGGGCTATCCACATGCCTAGGTCTCTATTCTTTGGTTTTAAAAGTCTCTATTTTTAAGATGAGCTTTACTGTATAAAACATCACTTGAGAACATCATTTGGGTTTTAATTTTCTTGACAGCCATACACTTCCTTTTTTTTCGAAAAAAAAAAAAAAAAAAAAAAAAAAGATACAGAATCAACCTAAGCTGAAAATAAAATAAATGGAATCCTTACAGTTTTGGAGGTCAGAATTTTAAAAGGGGTTCCACTGGAATAAAATCAAAATTTCAGCCTATATTTTCAATTCCTTTGGAGACTACAGGGAATAAATAAGTGAGTGAATAAAGAAAATGTGGTATTATAAGCAATGGAATAATATTCAGCCTTAAGAAAGAATTTTTTAGTAAGATTACCACAGAAGTTTTTCATTGTATCACTTTATACACTCTGCAAATTTATATGGTGAAAAACACCACAAAATAGTTTTTAAAAACTTGTTTCATTCAGAGTACAATTGCAACTTACTCCCCAATTTGTACTTTGTATAATTTTAAATATTTATATCATGTATTAACTGTGATATTTTTTAAATAATTTTTGCCTCTATCTTTTAATCTATGTAATCTCTGGCAATACATCAAACTGCATTGAGTAATATATTAGTTTTCTATCTAAAGGTAATTAAAAATTTGCTTTTTCCAGACCAAGAGCTTCATATCAGACTGTGTTGATATGTTTCAGAAAAGATATTTCATCTGCTACTACATCTACTTTTGGTGCTACTACATGTATTTATTGATCTTTAAGATAATATGCCAAAATCTATCTGAAATTGCAGGAGCTAGCAGTAAATTAAAGGAGTGTATCATTAAAAATTATCCTACTACATTTTATAAATCTTTGATAACAAAGTCAATTTCTGCAATGTCTCCCAGGAATATTTTGCTTCTAGTGTATTATCCTGGAGAGCAGTGCTTCCACTGGAACATTCCCAATATAATGGCTTGTAATCTCTAGGTCCCATAACCATGCTCACAATCTACATGCCCATAATCAAGATAGGGGTTCCCGTACATGAAAAGGAACATCACTCACAATTTTACCCAGGAACCAAAAAAATTTCAAGGTGAGTTTGCACTCTTCTTTTATTACCAGGCTCCCATAATATTCCACTCCAATTTAGGACTATAATGTTTTGTGTCTTGTCGATCTGTGCAAAAGCAGCCTTTTATGCAATAATTATAAAAAGCCTTTGTATGTGTCTTTTCTTAGTGCTTTGCTGTTATTATGCAAAATTAGTACAGTTGCTTTTCAGAGAAGAAATAGGTGATTTTTTTTTTTTTAAATTTAATGTTGGGGATTCATTGAGGGTACAAGAAACCAGGTTACACTGATTGCATTTGTTACGTAAAGACCCTTTTACTTGTTTATTTCAAATTAGTATGAGTATATACATTTCTAGGTTACCTTGTTTCAATTCTAAGATAAAGTTCACATGTAGTTGAGTCCTTCCCCCAGGGGGCATGCGGAATATCTTCACCTTGTACACCTTAGGTGAGATCCCACCAATTGCCCTCTATTCTCCCACCAATTGCCCTCCCTCTTCCCCCCTTACTTCTCCCCTCTCTCCTCTCCCCCTTGCTTAACTACACGTGTGTTTTTTCTTCATGTGGGCATGTAGTTGTTTGTATATTGGTTTCATATTAGTATTGAGATACTTTTATTACTAGCATTAGATACCTTTTTTGTCCATTTTTGAGATATGTTACTAAGAAGAATGGGCTTCATTTCTTTCCAGGTAAATACAAAGGATATCATGTCTCCGTCTTTTCTTATGGCTGAATAGGTTTCCATGGTATACATAAACCACAGCCTATTAATCCATTCATGGGTTTAAGGGCACTTGGGTTGCTTCCATGTATGGCAATTATGAAATGAGCTGCAGTAAACATTCTTGTACAAATGTCCTTGCAGTAAAATGATTTTTGATCTTCTGGGTAGATACCTAGTAATGGAATTGAGAAACAAATGGAAGGTCAACTTTTAGCTCTTTAAGAATTATCCATAATTTTCACATAAGGATGTATTAGTTTGCAATCCCACCAGCAGTATAGAAATGTTCCCTTCTCTCCACATACATACCAGCATCTGCATATTCGATACTCTGTGATGTGGTTTAATCTCACTGGAGTTAGGTGATATCTTCAAATGGTTTTGATTTGCATTTCTTGGATGATTAGAAATGATGAGCATTTTTTCATGTGTTTGTTGATCATTCATCTGTCCTCTTCAGAGAAGTTTCTGTTCAAGTCTCTTGCTCACTTACAAAGGGGGTTGTTTGCTCTTTTCTTGTTGATTAATTTTATTAAGCTCTTTTTCAGATTTGTAACAGCCACTATCATATTGAATGGAGTAAAACTGAAAGCATTTCAAACCAAGCTGGAACTAGACAAGGATACCCACTATCACCACTGTTATTCTCATAGTGCTAGAAGTCCTAGACATTCCAATCAGGCGAGAGAAGGAGATCACGGGTATTCAACTGGGGACAGAGGAGGTCAAACTCTCACTCTTTGCAGATGACATGATTTTATACCCAGAAAATACCAGGGACTCAACCACAAGGCTTTTAGAAGTGATCAAGGAATATAATACCATCTTGGGATACAAAATCAATGCCCACATATGTTATTCACATATGTCAGTAACAGTCAAGTGAGAATAAAATCAAAGACTCTGTACCATTTACAATATCTTTCCAAAGAAAATTAAATACCTGGAAATATATTAAGAAAGGATTGAAAAATCTTTATAAAGAGAACTATGAAACCCTGAGGAAAGAAATAGCCCGAGATGTTAACAAAAGGAAGAACATACCATGCTCATGGCTGGGAAAAATCAACACTGAAAATGCCCATCCTACCCAAAGCAATTTACAGATTTAATGCAATCCTCTTCAAAGCACCAATCTGGTATATCTGGTATTGTGAAAGAACTTGAAAAAATACTACTTCATTTCATATGGAACCAGAGAAACAAAAACATAACCTGAATAGCCAATATCTTTTTAGAAATAAAGACAAATCTCAAGGCATAACATTATCAGACATGTTATATTACAAGTCTATAGTGATCTAAGTAGCATAGTATTCACACAAAAATAGAGATATAGATCTATAGAGTAGAATAGACAACCGAGAGATGAACCCAGTTACATATCACCATTTGATCTTTGACAAACCAGACAAAAACACACACTGAGGAAAATAATCCCTATTTAATAAATGGTGCTGGGAAAACTGGTTAGCCACACTTAGAAGTCTGAAATTGGAACTGCACCCTGTCACCATTGATAAAAATTGACTTCCTCTGGATAAGGAATTTAAATTCAAGACATGAAATAATAAAAATTCTAGAAGAGAGTGTAGAGAAAACACTTGACAATATTGCCCTGGGAAGATATTTTTATGAAAAAGATCCCTATGGCAATTGCAGCAACACCAAAAATAAATAAATGAGATTAGATGAAGCTAAAAATGTTTATACAGCTGAGGTTACCATGACCAGAGCAAACAGACATCCTTTGGAATGGGAGAAGATTTTTTAAATACATGAAAATTAATTGTATGTGCAAGGCTGTCCAGAAAGTGTGTAATCATGTAATATATAAAAAAAACTAAAGATATACATAGCCTTTTGACACAGCCTTTGTATTTACAGTAGAATTCTAGAGTTCTCTCTGAAGTATCTTAGCTTCTTCTTTCATTATGGAGCCATGGGTCTGGTTGAAGACACAATTTTCCAGTGTGGATGCAGAAATTAGCATTTGACATGCTTGTTCTCTCTCTCGCTCTCTTCTGTTTATGAAGTTAATTAGCAGCCTGAATAATCACACATATTTCTGTGTTCAGGAAATAATGAGGCTATAGCCATCACCAGAGATGCTTACAGGTCAAAACATTATAATAAACACTTTGCCTTGCCTCTCTTTAGAATATATTATTGGTTTCATTTTGGATCACCAGAATTAAGCGAATATAGCTAAAACAAAAAAAAACCCTAATTTTTTTTTGGTTTTCCAGGGCATATAAGAGTTATGTCTACCTATATTTGGTCTATTAAGTATACAATAAAATTATACTTAAGATAGTGCATATCTAAATTAAAAATACTTCACTGTGATTAAATGCTAATGATCATCTGAGCCTTCAGCAAATTGTTTCTTTTTTGTTGGTGGATGGTTTTGCCTCAATGTCGATGGCTGCTGACTGATCTAAGTGGTGATTGCTGATGGCTGGGATGGCTGTGGTGATTTCTAAAAATAAAGCAGCAATGAAATTGGCTTTAGCAGAGTTCTTTAAAACTTGGAGTAAATTCTATCAAACTTTATTGATGTCTTATCAACTCATTTTATGAAATATTATGAGTACTTTGTGGACATTTTGGCAATGTTCATATCATTTTCATGAGGAGTAAATTTTAAGTGAAGAAACTACTTTCTTTGCTCTTTCATAAATCATTCCACATTCATTTAAGTTTTATCACAAATTTGAAGTAATTCAGAAACATCTTTAAGCTCCACTTTTTCTATCATTACTTCATCCACTAAAGTCTTGGATCATTCCAAGTCATCCATGAGAGTTAGAAGCAACTTATTACAAATTTCTGTTAATATTGCTATTTTGAGCTCTTGCCATAAATTACAAATGTTTTTAAGATCAGCTAGAATACTTTGCCCAATTCTTCAGATGAATTTCTATCTATGGGATCTATAGCTTTACAAAATGTATTTTTTTTAATTATGTTGGTATTCATTGAGAGCAAGAGAAACCAGGTTACACTGATTGCATTTGTTAGGTTGGTCTGTCTTATACTTGTGTCTGCCCCCCCAAAGTGCGTCACACACCAAGACCCTCAGACCCCTCTTCTTTCCCCCACCCTCTCCCTCCTTCCTCTCTCTGCTCTCACGTTTCCCCACCCCTCACTGTGTACTAGGTCACTAATTGTCTTTATATCAAAATTGAGTACATAGGATTCATGCTTCTCCTTTCTTGTGATGTTTCACTAAGAATAATGTGTTCCACTTCCATCCAGGTTAATACAATGGATGTAAAGTCTCCATCTTTTTAACGGCTGAATAGACTCCCATGATATACATATACCACAGCTTGTTAATCCATTCCTGGGTTGGTGGTCATTTAGCTTGTTTTCACATTTTGGCAATTGTAAATTGAGCAATGATAAATAGCCTAGTGCAAGTGTCCTTGTGATAAAAGGAATTATTTCCCTCTGGGTATTTGCCCAGTAATGGGATTGCAGAATCAAATGGGAGGTCTAGCTTAAAATGCACTCTTTAATTAATAAGACTTGAAAGTCTAAATTAGTCTTTGATTCATGGGCTGCAGAATTAACATTTTATTAGCAGGCATGAAAACGTTAATTTCTTGTACAGATCCACCATAGTTCTTGAGTACTTTGCCAATGAGGACTAATATTTTAATAGAAATATTTTGCTAAATAGTAGATCTCAGCATGGAACCTGTAGCTCAAAGGAGTAGGGCACCATCCCCATATACCAGAGGTGGTGGGTTCAAACCCAGCCCCGGCCAAAAACTGCCAAAAAAAAATAAAAAAAAGTAGTAGATCTTAATAAGGGGCTTAAAATATTCAGTCAACCTTGCTGTAAACAGATGTGTTGCTAACCAGGCTTTTTTCTTTCATTTATAGAGATAGGAGGAGTAGATTTAACATGATTCTTAAAGGTCCTAGGATTTTTAGATTAGGGAAACACATTGGCTTTAAGTTACACTCACCAGCTTCTTTAGGCCTTAACGAAAGTCAGTTTGTCCACTAAAACTTTGAAAAAGATATTGACTTCCTTTCTTTAGCTATGAGAGTTCTAGACAGCATCTTCTTTCAAAATAAAGCTATTTTTTCCACATATTAAAATCTATTGTTTGATGTAGCCTCTATCATTAATTATCTTAGCTAGATTTTCTAGATAGCTTGCTACAGCTTCTGCATCAGCATTTGCTGCTTCACGTGGTACTTCAATGTTATGGGGGAAACTTATTTCCTTGAATATTATGAACTAATCTCTGCTAGTTTTAACCTTTTTTTTTTCCTAAAACAATCTCACCTCCCTCGACCTTCATAGAATTGAAGAGTTAGGACCTTGCCCTGGATTAGGTTTTGGCTTAAAAAAGTGTTGTGGCTGGTCTGATCTTTCATGTAAACCACTAAAACTTTCCCCATATCAGCAGTAAGGATGTGGATGTTTTGCTTTCTTTTCATTTCTGTGTTCACTGGAGTAGCACTTTTATTTCCATTCATGAACTTTGGTCTGTCTTGGCATTCAA
Source organism: Perodicticus potto (assembly GCA_963574655.1). NCBI lineage: Eukaryota > Metazoa > Chordata > Mammalia > Primates > Lorisidae > Perodicticus > Perodicticus potto. The sequence continues at coordinate 24,404 of CAUYRH010059850.1, read as the reverse complement.
CATACCTTTTCCACTAAGCTTAATTATTTCTAGCTTTTGCTATAAAGGGAGAGACATGAGACTTTTCCTTTCACTTGAATACCTATACTCCAGTGTAAGGCTATTAATTGGACTAATTTCAACATTGCTGTGTTTCAAGTAATTGCAAGGCTTGAGGAAAGAAAGACAGATGACGTGTACCCTTGTAATATACACCATGGCAATAATTAAGTAAGTGAGGTGAAGGCTATGTTAACCAGCTTGATGTAAAGCATTCCAAATTATATATAAAAGCAGCACATTGTACCACATAAATGCATTAATGTATACAGTTATGATTTAATAAAAAAAATTAAAAAGAAAGGAAGAGAGATGAGGGAATGTGTAGTCAGTGGAGCAGTCAGAGCATCATTTGAGATTAAGTTCACCATATAATATGGACATATTTCATGGTACCTGTAAACAATTGCAATCATAAAAGCAAAGACCACTGATTACAGGTCACTACCATAACAGCTATTGTAATAGTAATAATATTTTTTGAAATATTGTGAAAATTTCCAAATCTGGAACAGAGGCATCGAGAGAGTACATGTTGTTTGAAAAAAATAAATAAATTGAAGAGCAAATATTCAATGTACTCAATAGTAATAAGAAATCAATAGATAAATAATTGCACTCCCACAGGACAGAAAAACAGCAATTAAATTCAAGCAGGAGAAGAGGAAGACGGAAAAGGGAAGGAGGGTGGGGAATTGGTAAGCTGATACCTAACAGTCACAATGTAAGTGCAAACAGCACACTCTTAAATAACTATAGTTATTCAACTATAACTTGAATTTGACCTAACAAATGCAAACAGTGTAACCTTGTCATTTGTACCATCATGTTAATCTGAAATAAATTTTTAAAAATCTGCAATACTATAGTAGACTTGCTAGATGAAGAGTTATCACAAACCATCAATTTGAAAGAAAATGTAAAATCTGCAAAGAAATCACAATAAAATAAGGTATGTCTGTAATTATATTTATTTTTACCTCTGATGATTAAATGCTATGAACTGACCTCTGAAGTCCTGATATCCCAACCGTCCATTGATTTTAAGGAGCCTATTTTTTAACAACAGTTGTCATTTCTGGCCTACATAAAAGCTGTTGCCATTACTATTCTCTTAAGTGCTAACACCTTTTTAAATAGTTTATTATTAATTTAAAAACATGAGTATCCCTTGAGTCATCCCAGGAAACAGATTTTGAGTTCTATGTTCATATGTTAACTCCTTTGTAACGTGGATCTCACTGATTCTTCTGACCCCGTTCTCAACAGTTTATCTTCCAACATCTCTGCCCCATTTACTCATGTGTGTGTGTGTGTGTGCATCTCAACACAAAGCTGAAACTTCCAGAAGTCATCGCAGCAGCAGGTTTCCAGCACATCTGGGCTGCCCCCTTTGAGTCCTTGAAAAGAATGAAATCTCTGAATCATGAAACAGCACTTTTTTATCAATAAATGATCCTCTATTCTCTATCTGCTCTCCATGGTATTCACTCTCACAATCCATTTCCATGCCTAATCACTGCTAAAACAAATTATCTGGGTATATCAGGTATAATTGTTGTATTAAAAAATAACCTCAAAACTCTGTCATAAAGTAATCATATACTTATGTATGTGTACTCGCTAGAAGAGAAATTTGGACAGGACACACCAGGGATATCTTTCTTTTCCTCTGGAAGACCTGGAGCCCTGGTGAGGAAAGCTCAAAGTTAAAAGTTATTAGAAGTCTAGAGGCCATATCTTCTGAAGCTATTTTTAATTATTTATATCATTTTTTATGCTGGCTATCAGCTGGATATTCAGGTTGCCAAACAGAACAACTACATGTTGTCTTTCCATGTGGGCTCTCTTTGTGTGCTAGTTTAACCCTCCTTAGAACAGTGACTACGATTCATCAGGAAATGCCTCAAAAAGCAAGGTGTATGTGCACAAAACTTGCATGAATAAATTGTAAGACTCTTTCAACAGTATGCATTTTTTTCTCCTGATTTTTGTGCTATAGATGTAATATGTTTTACTTCTAACTCTATAATATACTGTTATTATTTTTATTGAAAATATAAATTTTAAATTAACAAAATAAAAGCATTTTTAAATACTTACCTACATATTTGCCATTTCTGATGCTCTCCATTGTTTTTTCTTTTTTTTTTTTTTTTTTTTTTTGCAGTTTTTGGCCAGGGCTGGGTTTGAACCCACCACCTCTGGTATATGGGGCCGGCGCCCTACTCACTGAGCCACAGGCGCTGCCCTCCATTGATTTTTCTTGATCCAACTATCCATTTCGTATCATTTTCTTTCAATCTTAAGAACATCCTTTAATATTTTTAATGGTAGAATGCTGCCAGCCATGATTTCTCTCAGCTTTTCTAAAATATTATTTAAAGTCATTTTACTACAATTCTTTTTTTTAAATAAAATTTATTCTGTATATTTCAGGTATGAAACATATATGGATAAATACATATATTTAAAATGTTAATACAGTGAAGCAAATTAACATCCATTATCTTACGTATTTATTCCCTTCCTTGTGGCAAGAGCAGATAAAGTCTACCCCTTTATCATGAATCACAAATACAGTGTAATTACATTTCCTGTAGTGCTCAAGTTGTGCATTAAATCTCCAGATTTGTCCATCCTATATGTCTGCTACTTTGTATCCACTGACCAACTTCAGATTTCCTCACTATCACCTCTGCAGTCACTGGTAACCGCTGCTTTGTTCCCTATCTCTGTATGTTTGATTTCTTTCCTTTAGATTCCACACATAAATGAGATTATACAATAATTTATGTCTGCATCTAGCATATTTCACCTAGCATAATGTTCTATGGTCTCCTGCACAGTGTAGCAAACGCTAAGATCTTGTTCTTTTTGGGAACTGGGTAATGTTCCATTATATATGTGTGCACATGCATGTCTATTTGTGCATCAATGGATGTAAGTTCTCCCCATATGTTGGGTATTGTTAATATATTGCAATAAACTTTAGAGTGTGGATATCTATATGAAGGGTGGCTATTTCATTTCCTTTGGTTATATACTAAAGAGATTGCTGTGTCATATGGGAGTCGTATTATGAATTTCTTTAGAAATCTCGATACTGTTTTCTATAATGAATCTGTTAATCTACGTTACTGGTGGAGGTATCTCTACCTTTGAAACTAAGACCTCCACCCCAATAGAGTATCAGATAGTGAAAATAGGAAGAAGAAAAACCTTCTAATGGGTTGCTTGGGGTAATATTCCATGGGACTATTCCCATTTCCACTCCTTGATTTCTGAATTTATGAATTTTGGCTATGAGAGAAATAGCCCCATATATTGGATGATAATTCAGAGAACACACAGCCTTCTAAGTAACTTTGTTGCAGCCCTGAAAAATACTATCTCTTAGTTTATGCTGCATATTAGCCCAAAACACCACTCCAGCAATCCATTCAATCAGCTGCCTCAAGATCATGGAGAACATGCTAAGACCAGTTATCTTCATGTCACACTTTTTTGGTTATAAAGTGGGTTCCTTGATCATTAGCAAAGCTGTGTGGGATATATCATGATGGTGAATAAGGCATTCTGTAAGTTCACTGATGATAGCTTTCATAAAATACTTTGTTTTCAATAAAGCCAAATTTGTCCTGAGAATAAGTTCTAGCCAGTAAGAACAAACATTGCTCCTTCCATATGGAAGTGCTTCAAAGAAATCAAGCCCACCATCAAAGAGCTGGCTAATCACCCCAGGAACTATTGTCATATCAAGAAATAAATGTTGATGTCTATCTACTGATAGCAGATTGGGTACTTATCAAGGTTGACCTCAGTGAGTCGAAGGCCCATGTACGACTTTCAATCCTGCCACCATGCTACTGTGTTAAAGACATTGGGTGGTGACAGAGGTGTGTGTCTAGGTAAAGAGGCCAATAGGCATCAACAGGTCACTTATCCACTCTATTATTTAAATAACCTCTACTGAAATCACCCTTTGGTGAGAATACACATGGAACTCAAATATATTCTAAATTTTTTTCAATTCAAAGAACTATGCTCCCAAACCCTTTTCCCAAATTGTCTTATCATCACCTGTCCTCTTGTATTATTTTCAAGTCCCTGACAATCCAGACAAACCATTAGCAACAGATTAGGAGTTGGATCTGATAAGTTCTCCTTCCAACCAAAGTGCACTGCTTAAAGTTTTGTCCACTGGCAGGATTTTTCTTCACCACCATCCTTTAAGTTGTCTCAGAAACTGCTGTACTTATATAGCTGTCTACTTTTAGGTGGTGCCTGTATGACATGCAGAACTGTCTGTAAACCAGGACCACATCTCCTTTCTTCATCAGCTTATCATAGGAAACTCACCATGACTTTATAAATCTAATAGGAGAGAGAACACCTATGAAATGGGGATCATGGCCTTTTGGTCCATTTATTCATGTAACTTACTCCTTATTTCAGATCCTGATCAGACCTGATCATTTATTTACCACTTACACTTGATGGCACAATGCTATTGTGTAAGCTCAACTGTTTTTATAACTCTCAGAACTCCCAGTTCATGGTGGATACTTCAGGTTACTTGAGAACTTGATGATTCATAGTTAAGCACACAATCTCCATTAAGACCTAGTAGCAGACAAAAAGTTGTTTCTTAAAAGGGGAGTTGTTATGTGTGGAGAATGGCACACCATTTCTCCAAATCCTCATGGCTTGTGCTGCAGTCTGTCTTATAAGGCCTGCCAGAATCTCCAAACAAGACACCTGCCACTGACATTTTATGCACCATGTGGTCCAAGTACAGCCATATGGATAGCAGCCTAGGTCTTTTGCCAAGTCTTCTCCTGTTATGGACCTCACTAAAAACTAGCATATTTTGGAGGCCACTTAGTAAATTAGCTTCAGCTAATATGTCTCTTCCCAAATCCAAAGGGGACTACTTTACATCGTGCATCTTCTTGGTTGTAGGAGGATCAAATGTATTTTGCACCTTAAAAGGAAAATCTCCACAAGCTTTATACTCCTGGATTTCTAGAAAATCCACTGAGGTCAAAGGCCCCTGAAATTTTGCTGGTATTTATTTCTGACCTCTGGCATGGAAATGTCTGACCAGTAAGTCTAGAGTAGTTGCTCCTTTTTGCTCACTGGGTCCAGTCATCATAGTATCAGCAATGTAATAGACCAGTGTGATATCTTTTGGAAATAAAAAGCACTAAAGATGCCTGTGAACTAAATTATAACATGGAGCTAGAAAGTTAATATACCCGTGAGATAAGACAGTGAAGATGTGTTGCTTGTCTTGCCAGCTGGTGGGCCTTATTAACAGGGTGGAAGAAAAAGGCATTTTCTAGATTAATAGCTATACTCGGCTAACAAGGGATATATTAATCTGCTCAAGCAACAAAGCCACGTCTAATATAGCAGCTGCACTTGGAGCCAGTACCCGGTCAAGATCACAATAACCCAATCAATGTCTTTCTCCACTCTCCAGAATCTGTCTGTGTTCTAAATAGTCCAAATAGTTCATTTAGATGGTGATGATGTGCTGGGAAACACCACCCCTGCATCCTTTAAGTCCTTGATGGTGGCATTAATCTCTGCAATTCCTCCAGGAGTACAGTATTGTTTTTCGTTTACGATTTTCGTAGGTAGAGACAATTCTAACAGAGTTCACTTGCCTTTCCACCATAATAGACCTCATTTCACAAGTCCAGGATGCAATGTAGAAATTCTAGTTACTGTTGGCTACATCTATATATTCTAGAACTGCGTAAACAAACTCATTGGGTCCATTGTGAAATATCCTTAGGAAAACATCCATTAATCACCTGAACTCCATTAAGTCTGTAATTAGTGGGCCACAACAATGTTCTGTGTTTTCTGTAATTAGTGTCTGGTTCCACTTCTAAGTAAAAATACTTTAAGTTTTCCTCTATTCAGTACAATATTGGTTGTGGGTCTGTTCTAGATGGCCTCTATCAGTTTGAAAATTGTCCACTTATGGCTATTTTCTTAAGTGTTCTGGTCTGAAAGGATGCCTAATTGTGTCAAATCACTTTTCCGCATCTATTGACAGGATCATATGGTCTTTGTTTTTGCTTCTGTTCATTTGGTGAATTGCATTTGTAAATTTGTGAAATACTTATTACAAAACTGTAACTTTTTCTCCTTATCTATTTTTATCTTGAGGATTCTTTATGGTGAATTAATTATACAGAGTTTTCTATAGTTAGTTATAATTATTGATTAGTTGCACATATATTCCTTTTAAAACTTTCAAGATAAAATGATATACATAAAACATTCTGAGTTCACATTGTTGAGGAATTTGTTATGTTAGTGACACTGTGCAGGAGTGACTAGCAATCATTTAAACTGAATGATCGGGTGACAATTTAAGTAACAGAAGTCGGTCGGTAGCTTTATTTTAGGTGTGCTCTGTCCTCGTATTACTTAACTCAAGGTCTATTTTTTCCATTTATCAATATTGGGTTCAGGTATCAAATTCTTTTTTTGGATTAACCCAGGATGTCCAAATAAATCTCTCCAAATTTTTTAAAACAATGCTCATATTTACATGGATGAAGGTGTCAGAAACTAAATTGAACTTCAAATTGTTTCTTTATAAAATACTATAAATAAATGAGAACCTTAATGAATATACGATTTTCAAGTTATAGTTGTTATAACTACAATTATTTTATGTACTTGTTAACATGCTTCTGAATTAAAAGAACGACTATGCTTTTTGCTAACAATATAGGAGCAGTACAAAGGAATAAAACATTCTAGTGCAAGCGCTGATCCATTGTTTGTCACCAAAAGGCATTAAATAAAGTACCAGCCACGACAACAAATTGCAAGTAGATTGATCTCTCTCGAAAGTTTAGTGCTGCAGTCAGTACATAAGGAATGATCGAGTTCCTGTTTCCAATACCGAGCCTGCAGAGACAGTAAGAGCTAGAGGCAAAACTCTGCTGAGAATTCCATATGCGCTCTGATAGTCGGTCCCTTACCATATACCAATGCAAGAAATTGGCAGAAATAAGAATAAATTGAATAAAAGGTCATTTGCAAGGCACTGGGGCCTCTTGAAATAATTCAAGTAGTAGGTCCAAAATATTTAAGTTTTTCAATAGGGTGGATTTAAGAAGATTGTATAGGCATAGTTTTCAAGCTTGTCAGATGCACGCAGTTAACTCTGTACTTAATAGGACCAAATTAATTGAATGTTAATTGGTTATTAATAATAAATAGGAAACAAAGCTATCTTTAAAACATCCAAGAATAAAAAGAGATAGTGTTTGGGTAAAATTATTTATGAATCAATGATTTCTCCATTTCCCCTGCATTCACATCGTGTCCTTTTTCATATCTTTAGTCATTTATGCTCATTTTTTTTTTCAGAGAAAATATGAAACAGGAAATAGAGTAGAACCTAAGAGGTTTCTTAGATTTGGACAAAGTTCACACTTCTGTCATAGAGAGGTTTAATGATTCTGGGATCCGAGGGCAGGCACGCTTCATCAGGACTTACAGTCATTTCAATGAAGAAGTAAACGTGAGTTACTTAGGAGATGAGCAAAGATACCTAGGTGTGTTACAGAAAATACCAGGATCTGTTTTGTTACGTATCTTCAGGCATTTGCGAACTCGAAGGCTTATTTTTCTTTGTCTATTTAAATTTTACTACCAATAATATTACTGATGGCAACTACTATTTGTTTAGCTATTGTTAAAAAAAAGGATACCTAGCAGACTTATGTTTGATTTTGAAAACAGTCCATCTTTATTCCAATTCCTACTTTCTCCTACTTTAAGAAGGTTGTATAACATCTCTATGATTCAGTTTTCCAATTGTTAAAATGTGAATAATACCACGTACCTAACTGGATTGTCGTAAGAACTTGATCTTTGTTAAAATTTTGTGTATCATATAGAAAATGTAGCATAAGTGAAATTTTAACGTTATGATGTTTCAGTCATTCCTCTAAATATCTTAGTATTTAAACTGCAATAAATCTTCCTAAATAGAGATGATTAAACTTCCTATTTTATATTAAAAACTGAGGCACACAGGGAGTAAGAAACTTGCCTAAATCTATAGAGGAAGAAATATCATAGCCGGACATTTAAGAGAGGCAGTTGATACATTTTTAATATGTATAATGATTCATTTTTTCTTGATATCAAACATAAGTTTCCCATATCAGAAATCACAAGTTATTACTATGCAGAAAATCTGTGTAAGTTTCTCATGTCGACTTACCCTGTCTCATGGTTTGAAAGATAAAAAGAGAAATAGATTCTACATGTGCAAAAGGAAGTCCTCTCAAGAGTGAAGTGGAACCCCACGAAAATATACATTTTGAACTTATGGTATATATTGGAATGCTCCACAACAGCCTCTTCAGAGAAAGGAAAATAGAACCTTTATTTTTCTAATGTAAACAAGTTAGCTCTGGAGAAAAGAACATCCTTATAGGTTTACAAATCTTGAGAGAATAAACCTGTAGTTCTAAGTTTTATCTCTTTTTCAAATGTAAACACATGGCTGTAGACCATCTATACTTTAGAATGCAAACAGTAAATATTTCCAAGGTAAAAGGAGGTATTCTCTATCTTTATGCTAATTTTATTTCTCAGAGATATTTGACCTTGAAGAAAAATGAAAATACTTTTCTACAATTCAACAGCTGTGTCTCTCTAGGGATTGCATATTTAACCATTAAATTATATCAAGATACTAAAAGCTTACTAGTGTTATTTCTAAACCAAAACAATTCTTCTAAGAAATACATAGAAAATTAGAAATTATCCATGTAACAATCTTTTAGGCTGTCTTTCATGATAAAGAATATTAACTCAGAGGCCCTTGCTTTAAGGACAAGAGGAAAAGGCATCCTTTTTTTGTATGAGAAAGGATAATCACTAATTGGCAGTCCTGCAGCCTTTTATGTTTCATGAATGAAAGTTTTTAAAAGAGCCTAGAGATTACCAACAGACATAAAGCCTGCGGATACTAGATAAGTAGTATCTAAGTAGCTAAAATTTGGAGGTTACTACTACCGTTTCAAGTCTGAAAATTTGCTAGAAAGACTTACAAAACTCAGGAAAGCTTTACATTTATTATTATAGTGTCATCATAACAAAAGAGATACAACTCAGAACCATTCAAAGACAAACATGTACAGCAAGGTCTGGGAGTCCCCGTAAGATGAAGTTTCAGGGAGTACTCCAAGCATGGGCTTTCCTGCTTGGCTTCCCAGGGAAGTTCACCCAAGCTTCACTGTTCATACTTTCGATTGAGTTTCATTACATTAGCATGATTGATTAAAACATTGGCTAAGTGGTCCAATTCTATCTCCATTCTCCCTCCCCTTTCTAGGTATCAGGTTGATATCAAATGATTTAAAACCACGATTTGTCAATCACATGGTTTTTCTTTCTGGTGTGGCTAGCTCCATGTTTAGTGATCCCATTGGCAAAAACTATCTAGAGGCTCACTATGAGTCACCTAGTTAACGTCACATATCAGGTGTGGTCTGAGAGGTCCACCATAAATAATAGAGACACTCATATTACTTGAAAATTTCCATGGATTTAAGGATTATCCTCGCAGGAGTTGAGGACAAAAACTAATCAAATTCTTCATTATCTACTAGGAGAGTTTCAGGCAAAAGAAAAAAAAAATATCCAAAATAGCTGTGTATACAGGGGGCTATAGAGTCTGCCTGAGATGGAGGGGGAAATAATACATAGATCCCCATTTCCATTATAGATGCTACCTATATGTAGCAACTAATAAAATCAGTTTAAGGTAGAGAAAGAGGAACCTTTCCACATTCCATATTCTTCCATTTCCTGCTTGGAATTTGAAGGTTGGACTATAATTTATAATGTTCTTAATTTAGGAAAAACCTCCAAAAGTTTCTACAATATCAGCCATTCTAGAGAGTAAAATAGTCTTGTTCTTAAACTTTAAATAGGCAGTAAATGAATAAACTTCTACATTATCATTCAGAGATTCTGCCAATATTCATTTTCTCTTGTGGAAATATACAATGAGTGGATGATTGATATTTGATCCAATCCGAAGAAGTCATTGTTTTTTAAATGACAGCTGGTCCAATCAAGTGTATTTTACTCATTCTAAATTTCTAGTATTTCTAGGAAACTGGTTAGTCACTGGTTGTTTTACCTTTCACCAAGAACCCTATTGTCATTCTCACATAATTCTTTAAAGGCTCCAGTATAATGGCACCCTCATTTTAAAACAAAAGGAACGACAGCAAAAACCTGATAGCAATTATTTTGGTTGCATAATGCTTTAAGGGAAAAATGTATATTTTGTGATGCTACTGAGAATCTTCTTCATTATTTGAGAAAATGAATATCCATGTAATAAGAATTGAAATCACACTTTCAGGTATTATAAATCATTATATAGCCATGGAAACATCTGTAAATATATTACATTGATTTCAATAAATTATATTGCTTAATATGCTCTCCCAGAGGAGCAATGCCTAGTGTTATAAAAATGACTACACACACTGCACAATTTTTTATAATTCAAGTTTCTATTAGATTTTACATCTCCCTTTTGGATCCCATATAAATCTGTGATTCTATTACTGCCTGAATCACCCTTGGGAAATTTTTTATTTAGGTATATTAGTAACACTTGGTCACATAAACATTTTAGCTGCAGTTACCTTCCTAACTATGTTTGAGTTATATTAATGCTTAAATGATAATAAAAAATGTATTTTCTGAAACTATAGCTAATCAAAACTTATTTTAGAAAAGAAAAAACAGCATTTAATTTAATTTTTAGTATAACTAATTCACAAACTCACTAATAATTCTTATTATTTTATCCTTAGTACTTGGTTTTTGATAATTTCCTGTACTAGACCATAGTAGTTTATGTAAGACCACTTCCTAAATTTTATGTATTTCAATTACCGTCAAATAGTATTTAACATTAATCTGTGTTTATTAGATATTGTTTCTAACAACTTAAAGTACAACACAGTTTCATTTTTAAAGATGTTTAAATATGTTTTGTTTATAATATAGATTAAAAATCATATGTGGTATATAAGACCTCATTTTTCATTTCAGGGAACCATTTCTGAATAAAAGGCTCTATAATTAACAATAAAATAATGTCATCTGTGTTTCCTCAGAACAAGGCAAAAGAATATAGTGATACATTTTAATTAAAATTTAAATATATTTTATTGAAAACTCTTTTGCAAACAGTCTTGGGAGCACTATAATTTTTAATTTCCAAATTTTTCAACTCAAAGTGAAATAAAATGCTAATGCTTAATTTTAAATCTCTAAGAATCAAATATAAACTCTTCTGTTTAATTATATTTTGGAAAATATATAGAAATAGTTATATAAATAAGTATTAAAATAATATTAATCTCTACTCTAACTCTACGCAATTTTATGTTTATAAAATCTTAGTATACTATATGAAATTAGATTAATTCTTTTATAAAACAATACCGTAAATCTAAGTAATTGAAGGAGCTCCTTAGACTAAAACTTACTTTTTATGAAAAGTAGTTTAAATTGGTAGTATTTTTATTAAATTTCTATTCTTTATGATAGATACAATATACGTACCATGAACATTCATGCAATGCAGACATCATTAATTGCTTGAAATAACTTGGGCCCCTTGTTCCCCTGTTTCTGGAACCCCTCTCTCCTCCTCAGTCATGCAGCAATCTGATGGTTCAACACAGCTGATCATTACATTTTACATGCAGCACTTTTCCAAATTGTTTACTTTCTTCTACTTGACATCAATAATATCAATTTTCTTTGATTTTAGTTTGTGAATGGACAATGCCTCAGTTTGTACAAAATCCTAGTTTCGGGAGAGACACAGTCTCAGTTTTTCTTGTGACTCCTTTCTCCTGCTCTCCATTCTCTAAAAATTGATTTGCATGGGGCAAGCGCTATGTATAGGGCACTTTGGCAATGATGATGGACAAGCTAATGACTTTTACTGGGTATAACCAGACACACTAAGCACCTGCAATCCTCAGGATGATTGTCTTCAGTGCAGAGTTTTCACACATTCCAAATTACTTCCAGATGTCTCACCAGGCATTAGTGGATGTCACAAACTAATAGTTACCTGATGCTGCAACCTAATGCTGCCTACATCAAAGCAAAGTTTTTCAGTTTTAAAATAGCCTCTATTTTCCCAAAGTGCATTACCATATTTACCCAATATATAAAAGAATATATTCTATTTTCTTCAGGAAAATTTTGAAGCATTCTTAAGTATTTTTGAAATTATTTTACCAAATGGAATCACACTTGTGTATTTGATATCCTAATACAACACAAAGAGTGATCTGCCCCTGTGGCTGTTGCAATTCCGCTGCTTCTATCCAGAGCTACAAGTGCCTGACTAATCCAGTATGTTTTCCTCTGAGGTTACACCTATTTTACATTACAATTATAATAACTTGCATACACAGGGTGCCAAAATGTATACATATTTTAAGAAAGAAAACATTCTGTATTATATTTGTAATAGTCAAGTCACATTTGACTTCCACAATTACAAGAGGTGTTCAATGTGACTTGTATTCGTCTTTTGTTATCACTATATATTGAGTATTACAATTTCAATGCAGTTTTTTTTAAATGTATATGTATTTTTGACATTCTTCGTATTGTTATTATTTTAATGAAATAAAATGAATAAGATTATTTTTCTTCTTTAATTCCAAGTGATACATTGACGATTTGTTATGCAAGTGGATAAGCTATGTTATGTTTGAAATTCATTTCACAAGCATAAAAATGGCATTATAAAATTCTTGTTAAAAAGAAGGTTTTTGGTCTGATATGGTTGAGAATCATTACTTTAAAAATGCCCCATTGGTAAGGAATGCCTTATATGATCAGCTCTAGTGAGAAACAAAATGTTGTACTTGCTTTGATGTGTATTATAGAATGTGAGTATTTCTAAGACTTTACAAAATAGCAGCAACCAAAACACCTGTCTGAAAAGTAAGAAAACAATAACAACATGAGTTTACCATTATTAAGCATTTACCATCTGTCAGGCAATGTTTTGAGCAGTTAATATACAGGTAACTCATGTAATTATTATAGAAATCTGTATGGTGCATGCTTTCATCACCCCCAAGTTATAAATTAATAGGACAAAGTGACAATAAAAATTTTGAATTCAACTATATACACAGTTAACATAACCTACTACTATTTTTAAAAAAAATCACAGTAGAAGGCTAGCAAGTTTACATGATTACACAGTGACTTTGTTTTTGTTTTGAAACATCATGGTCGCTCAATGGTCTAATTTATCCTCACCAGGCCAGACTCCAGGGCTGTTTTTTCTCTTCCTTAAAGCTCTTGAGATTCCATTAAAGGGAATCTATTTCCTAAATCCTGAAATCTAATCTGTCACATTCTAGTATAAGGATGTGTGTGTATAGTGATGAGTGTGTTTGTGTGTGTGTGTGTGTGTGTGTATGTGTGTGGATAGAAAAACTGAGAATTGCCATGCATTTTAAAAGGGGAAATAATTCATAGACAACTGATTTTGGAGGGAGGGCCAGGGAAAGTCCTATAGTTTGAACAGCGGTGGAATTTAAATGGAATGTGATTAAGTGTTCAGATCTTCAAAATGATAGTATAACTTTTCTCACCTCTTCCAGTTTCTCCTGACTTTTATATTAACAGAAATTTGCTATTATATCTTGTATATGTTTATATCTTTTTTTCACAGTATTATAGAGATACAAATGTTCTGGTTATAAGAATTGCTTTTGTACAGGCTAAAAAAGTTATAAGTGTGCCTGTCACTGAGATACCGTGCCTCGTGCCATTAGGTGTGTATTTACCCATCCCCTCCTCCCCTCTCCTAAATGCTTGGTTTCCATTGAGTTTTACTTCCATGTGTGCCCCTGAGTATTAAAGGATTAGAGCCAATGTGATAGTGGGTACGTGGGAGTTTGATTTTACATTTTTGTGATACTACACTTAGAAGAATGGTCTCTAATTCCATCCAGGTTGTTGTTACGAAAGCTATTAGTTCAGTATTTGTTTATGGCTGAGTAGTAACAAATGCCATTTTTTATTTATCCACTTGTGTACCGATGGGGACTTGGTTGACTGCACATCTTTGTGATTGTGAATTGTGTTGCAATAAACATCCTAGTGCAAGTGTCTTTTTGGAGAAAATTCCCAGTAGTGTGTGTACTTGCTGTGTCTTAGCAGTGGGAAGCAAGAATGAAAACATCCATTGAGTAATACTTAGGTAATATTTGACATGCCAGGATAATAGATTTATAGTAAATATAATATTGAATGTGGATTTAAATTTAGTTTAGCAGCATTTTACAGAAGGACAAAATTGCAAGTGGGTAAATGACCAAACGCCTCTTAGTATAATTAATATAGAGGCAATTAAGAACATTTTCTAGGGTACTGGCTGTTGGGAAAGGCAGTCTGCTGGAAGGCACTGTCCATTCCAACACCTACTGCAGGCAAGGTCAGATCTATAATTTACAGAGTCAAGTACAGATAACATAAGAGTACTTCAGAGGGCAAGATGTTTTATTACTGCATACGTTGAATATAAGTAAAGCACACCCTATTTTCTAGGTATGACAAGAATGCAAATTCTTGACTACTCTTTACTTGGCCACTTCCCAAGGTGGCGTTTGCAATGAAAAACCTCCAGAAATGAGGCAATGTTTCCCTCAAGGACAAAGAACAACCTTGTTATTGTTCATTATAAATGCGGTGGCTTCTCCAACTTTGGTATCCCTTAGCCCTGAGAGGACCCTACCACATACACTGGATACACAATATCCAGTTGAATCCCTTTGTATTGTACTGGTAAGATCTGGAGAACTAAGTGGGTAGATGCAGGTATGATGTAAATACAATAGTCTTAGATCTTTGGCTGCAGCCATGTGATAGTAACAAGCTAATTATTTAGCTTATAAGCAAAGTAATAAAAAATTCAAGACCCTAAGACTGAGAAAATGAAGTCCAAATTTGCAGGCATATCAAAGAAATGTATTAGAGACAATATAAACTGACAACAAATTATGCAAATCAGAAAGAAAGTACAGAATTTAATTAGGTTTAACCTCAAAAATAGGAATATCTAAGCACCACTAAAAATAAGAATGACAAGACAAGGGGTTTTTGGATTGAAAAAATTAAAAAAAATTATTTAGATGTTTTGAGCACTTCCTCATAAATGTTTCTTGAATGTGATCCCATCTTTCAAATTATATCCTCACTGCCTTTGTCCTAATAGATATATCACAACAATCTCTGTTCACTGTATTCATTGTATTTCAGTCTGATCAATAATGCCTGAGTAATCCCTAAAAATTAAAGATATATGTGTAAAAATAAAAATAAATTATAATACTTTAAAAAATATGCACTGGAGTTATGCTGGATAGCTATTTCCACTAGTAGCTATTTATATCAGGAAACTATAAATGAAAATATGAAAAATAGTTGTTTTTTTTAATTTTCTACAGAGAGATGATACATAAAGTTTGTGGAGAAGTATTCAACAATAGCTATCTTTTAGAGTGACATAAGTAAGTGGATAGAGATTGATAGAAGTGGATATAATAAAGGAATTACTGAAAATGTAATGAGAGAGGTAAAAGGATACCACAAAGATTAAAGCATAACACAAACTAAAAGCAAAACAAAATTAAATTGGGAAAGAATATGTGAAGTAAAATTAGATGATTTCAATAATAATGACAGTAAAATAAGGCAGTGTTTAGAGAATCATTGATAAACTGTGTAAGAGCTATTTAATTGAAAGAAGAAGGAAATAATTGAAAATGTACAAGGTAAAAATATAGCATAAGAAAAGAAAGAAATTGCTACTCACACTTTTGCCTAAGATCAAGTGTAAAAAATAGAAAAAAAATGTATAAATATATGAAGAAAGTGGCTGCAAGCTATTCTTTCAAGAATTTGGGGTGTTTTCAGAAGAATAAAAATCTAGAATTGCAATTGAAGGTAACATAATCTTGGGAGGAATATTTTTGGAATATGAAAAACTGTATAAATAGAGAAGAAAAGTTAAAAGACTAAGGAGGAAGTCATTGGGAGAAATGAGGGATGGATTTAAAGAAAACTTTACATTTTAGAAGATGAACAGCCTTCCCCGGAGTTCAAAACATGATGGCTGAAATCTTGAGAAGTAAATAAATGAAGGTGTTGGGAACATGATATTGTGGGAAATGATAAAGAAAAATCTAACAGTAAACATGGCAGAATAATGATGAATTCTTGGTACATATCTTAAAGTTGTACTTAATAAAGAGCTAAAATGTAGATCAATAAACAAACATCAGGATTTATTAGTTAAGTCACTGTTTCAATTTAATACATACCATCAACCAAGATATCAATTTTTCTATGACAAATGATTATCGTAAATTGTTATTTTTAATGTCTATTCTTAAGGAAAATATTAGAGGCCACTCATTTATAAAATAACTTAGTTTAATTCTTCTGAAATAAGTTCTATAGCTTTCACTTTTGATGATGACAAATAAAATATAAAAATATCAATTTTATAAAAGTAGATATAGATTTTCAATGATATTTAAAATAATAAAAGTAATATTAATTTATCAATTCTTAGTGAGTATCAGGTATTCTGCTAGGAATTTTATATATTTTTATTATATATTTATTTCTTTTATACGTAATTCAAGCAACTATTTGAAGTAGTTATATTACCTAGTGTTTCACAGGCCAGAAAACTAAATTTGGAATAAATACAACCATGACAAAGAAACTGAAAATGGTGCAGCTGGCATTTAAATCCATGATAATATGAAACAATACAACTCAAGAAAAATAAAAATTGGATTGGGATTATAGACTACAAGTGAACAGTGAGAAACAATCTATGTAAAATATTAATAAAGCTAAAATTACAGACTTAGAAGAGAAGAAGTCAATGGCTATTACAATCGTTGCATTAAAATGACTACCTAAATAATTCTTGTTGGGAATATAAGTAGATCATGGGTTATAAATTAGGAAACTAGATGTATTTATACCAGGACTGCATTACATGAACAGTTGAATTTTCTGCAAAGGTAATAGTTGAACTGTTGAGAGTATATGTATTTAATAATGGCTGTTCCTTTTTACTAACATAATCTTAACATATTTCCTAAAAAGTAAAATATATAAGCTATGTATATCCTATACCTATTCTACGTCTACATCGCTATATTTATAGAATAAAAAGAAAAAGTGGAAAGTAAAAGAAATATAAACAGCTAAGAGAGGTCAAGAGCTGTTTCATAAAAACTTAGCAAGAGGAGGGCGAGGGTTTGAACCCAGATGATCTGTCTGACGTAAAGCCTCATTTCTTCCTTAGTATGGATGGACCCGGAATTCTGTTGGAAGACGTCTCATGAAGGACATCATTTCCTAATTCATAAGTGACCTTAAATACATTCCACTTCCATTGATATAACCTATATAAATATACCCTAGAGGCATGTTATGAAGAGAAAAGTTTTGAAGTGATCATGATATAAAAGCTTATTCTAATTTATAGAAAAGTAATTCTAACCTAAGGGAAATGTCTTTCCTTAAAATATTTTAGAAATGGAAATATACAACTTTTAGCAATAAAGCATTAGTTCTCTCTCCAGATGCATTTATAATTTAAAAATAAATAATCTATACAATTCCTTTTTTAAAATAATAAAGAGCATATTAAACCAACAATTGTGATTTTAAACATGTAGATTTGGTATGTTCCTTCTTACATAAATGGAGACTATTTCAGTAGCAAAATATAGGTTAGCTGTTTGTATATTTTAAATCATATTTTCCAAAATCCTATCACAATCTTTTAAATAAATATATTTGTGTTAAAACCACTTAGTATCTTATTTGAAGATTTATTTATGAGACATAATTTCAAAAAGGTGAGATTATTTTGCTGTTATTTTAATTTTACTGTTTTCTGTATTCTATTATTATTTTGCTGTTATTTTAATTTTACTGTTTTCTGTATTCTGTATTCTCTGTTTCTGTTTTACTGTATTCTGTATTCTAATACAGTTTCAATTGGAATCTGTTTTTTGTCCTGCTGATGGTTTTATGAAAAATTTAAAATGGATTTTGTAGATAAGCCGGTATATGCAAAACAATTTTATTATCCCTCTATGGGGATCTCATTTTATGATTTACTTGACTTTAAACAGTAAATACTAGGTGGTCTCCAGAAAAGAATATTTACCTTGATGTCTGAGGGCATTTAAGAGAAAGCATCCCCGAAACCTTCAAATGTAATTTCGTCACTCTCTCAGGTAAATGTCTGAATTTGTGTGTTGTGGTCTACCTGTACCATCCTGAGGCTGAGATCTTCCTCTAAGTTGACCCTGCATTGGGCCTACAAAACAAAGTAGACCAAATGACTTCAGCACTTATATACATGAAATGTGACATCTCTAGAAATATTGCTCATTTGCAAAGCCCAGCAATTTTACTTAATTTCCCTCAGCTCTCTGTTTCTAGGCACTACTTGCAATGTGTCATAAGCATTAAGAAAAAGCTCCATTCTCACTCCCCTTCCTCCCACAGCACAGTGAGCTGACATGATCCATTCTGCCATAATATCCAATGAATTTTGCATGAGATTCCTAAGAGCAAAGCCATTAAATAAAGCACTAGGCAAGAAGTCAGAGCTAATAGACTTTTTTTTTTCCTTTTTCTTTCTTTTCTTCTCTTTGTTTCTTTTTCTTTTTTTGTTTAAGTTATCTTAGAAACATCTAATGTTCTTTCTAAAGTTCTGGGTCACTTAAGATGGCTTCAGCAGGGTACTACACTGACTTCCTTTATAGGTAGATGTAGATAATTTTTTTTTTTTTTTTAAGAAATAGCTAAAAATACTTTTAGGGGATTATAAAATGAACTTTCCAGCAGTCTTCTGTAATGTTTCTGAAGTTATTCCATAGTATACATTGCTTTACTCATAACTTAATAGATTGATTGACAAAGAGTATGGATTAAAGTTAATAGAGCAGCCCTGCTGCATTTCCTGGTCAGCCTCCCAGGATGTCTCAGACAGGTAGGAATGATTACAGACAGAGCTTCCTGTTAAAGATTTTCTTTGGCAAAATCTCTCCTATGTCAACTGGTTTGAGCTTCCATGTGTTGAACCAAGTGTTAAAAAAAAAGTTCCTTAAATTGTACATATAATAACATTAAAATAAACATTTAAAGGGAAAAGAAGGAGAAAATAAGAGTGAGTCTTTAAAAAGTTACATTAACTTTTTAAGCCTTTGGTATGTTTTATATTATAGATATATTTATAATAGATACCAAATAACTTATGTCATCCTAATTTGATAACCAGTGACTTCAATGTTTTAATTGGTATTTTAATATATAAAGAGGATATGTAATGGAAAATATATTTCTTATCTTTCTGCTGTCTCAAATATTAACATTTATTTTGGAGGAGTTTGAAATTAATTGATGGGAGATGTTTTGAGGCTTCCACGACATATATCTTCTATAGACTGTAGATTTTAATTCACTTTAAATTATAGTGCACAGCATGATATCAACTGGATGGTGGAATATGAAGCCCTGGACCCTTATTCCCCTCATGAACACACTGATTCAACAATAATGAATGGAAAAGTCCTCTTTGTTAAGAAATCCAGAAACTAGATGGGAGGCTCCTACATCTAAAGTGAGCACGAAACCAGCTAAATTAAATCTAATTGAGAAATATAAAGTATTTCCTAACTATGATTCTTACTCCTAGCAAGCATTATATGATCAGAAAGAAATCCAAGAGCTCCCAGGCTTTCCTCAGAAAGGGAAAAATTTGAACACCAAAATGTCCAATGCCACATCTTTTCCAAGAATACTAAGAGCACTTACATGACCCTGCCTACACTAGCTGCCTGAGGGCCAGTAATCACAAAGATATTAATATGGGCTGAGAGATACCATAGCCACCCCCTGACAGAGTAATCAGACAAAATATCTTACATTCCAGCTTTTCACTGGAGAGAGAAAAATTTAGATGGCATAGTCCATTCACCAAACCCTCTTGCAGTTTAAAGTATTTGACTGCCTCAGAAAGCTAATGAAACTTAGCATACTCTAGAAACCAGGGTCCTGTGAGAAGACAAATGGTTTTTTCTGCTAGCATGAAATCAGTTTCCATAACTTCTCTCTCTATCTCATAACATAGTGAACAAAAGAAAAGAAAAGATCCAAAAAATCTGCCCAGGAAAGGAAAGTATTGGGCAGAATCTAAGAATTCAACATTTTGGGAGCTGCACAAGACACTGGCTTTAGTCTCACTTCTTTCAGAGAAGTGTAAGCAGACTTACTCTAAAACAGTGGGGAAAGAAAAAGAGAAGAAAGAAAGGGAAGGAAGAAAGGAAAAAGGGAGGGAGGGAAGGAAGGAAGGAAGGAAGGAAGGAAGGAAGGAAGGAAGGAAGGAAGGAAGGAAGGTAGGTGCAGGTGCACATATGGGTACTTAAGGGAAAAGTCACATCTTGATGTGCTTGCATTGCTAGTAATAATAATTTAATAAGCTTAAAACCAATTTTCATTTATTAGTTGTAAGTAGGTTAGGAATTGAGTTAAGAAAATGATTGCAAATGATGGGCAAAAGGGAACAGAGAGAGGAGAGAGATGCACCAGAGAAACCCAAAGCCTGGTACAAAAAACACTGTTGAAGGCCTTCCCCCTTTAAGACTTCAGCTATCTTGCCGAAACTTCACCCTTCCACCAGTGCTACTCCCCTGCAGCAGATGAGGCTTACCAGGAAAGAGTTGCCCTCTCTGGGAGAGGGAGTGCTTTGGGGGAGTTAGGGAACACAAAATGTTTGTACCTCATTAACAAAAGCAAGAGTTGCTCTGGACTAGACAAGGAGAAAAATACCTTTTTTCTTCTGTGGCCCATGGTCAGAAGAATCAGTGGGTCTGAGCACAAAGCTTCTTGAGTGTTAATTACTACTCCTGTGATTTATGTGGCCTAATTGAGGTTTTCTTGTCCCATGACCCATGTTCTCTGTGTTAAGATTATAAATAACTTAGACCAATAATAATAAAAGGTAAATCAGTCTAATTAACATAACTAGCTTAAAACACAGTTTAATAGGGGAAGTCAAGCTTGGAAAGAATTAAGATGTAAAAGTTTTGGCCTTCCCTTATGAGATGTATGAAATAAATAAATTGTTAGCCCAGTGTCTTGGTCTTTGCAGAAGCCTCATGATGAGGAGCAAAGATCCCTCAGCCCATGTTGTTCTTAAAACTTTAAATCTGTGTCTGTCTTTTCATTGTTCTTCATTCACCTGTCTCCGCCAAGCCCTGGGAAAGAACCACTGTGAAGTTTGGGGCTGATTCCACAACAGCTAGGAAGGAAGGAAGTTAAACCAATATGAAGGTTTCGGAGGTCACAAAAAGAATCCCTGGCCTACCTTCCTTGTGAGGGTTTTGTCCTCTACAAGTGGTTTCTTCTTCTATGGACACCTGGAGAGGAAGTTGTGTGTGTGTGTGTGTGTGTGTGTGTGTGTGTGTGTCTGTTTCTGATACACATATACCTACAAAAGGAGTAAAGGAAAATAAAGAAATTGACAAATATTTCCCAAAGGAGCAAATTAAATCTCCAGAAACAACCTCAATGAAATAGAGATATATTACTTACCTAACATAAAATTTAGCCTTTTGCCTGTGAACAACACCTATAGGCAGGCAAACAAGATGTGTATTTGGTGCAAACAATGCCTATGTTTTTCATTCCAGAAACAAAAATTTGATATCTAAATCTTACATTATCTGACTGGAGTCTGTTAGGATCACATGCTTTGTTCTCAATATTTTTCAAAGTTGTGCCTGAAATAATTTGTACAAAGAGTGGAAACTGAAAACAGCCAGAGTGAGTTATTTTTATTAGTAGGAAACCAAAGAACATCCACTAGTGTGTATCTTAATGGTTTTGTCTCAATTGGCACATTTTGTTTTTGGAGCACTCACCAAAGGGTTACAAGCTTATTATAAAGATTCTCAAAAGGGTCAGGAGAACAATTCATGAACAAAGTAAAAATTTCAACAGAGATAGAAAATTTTAAAAGCTGCCAAACAGAAACCTTGGAGCTAAAGAAAACAATAATTGAATGGAAAATTTCACTTTAGTGTAAAGGATTTAACAGAAGACTAAATCTGTTACAGACTAAATCTGTTAGACTAAAGCAGATAGAAGGATCAGTCAGCCTACAAATAGGTCATTGGAAATTATCTAGGTAGAATGACAGAAAGAACAGGTTGAAAAAGAGTGAAGAAAGATGGAGGAAGGTGTAAGGCAAAAGACCATAGTGTACCAGCAAGAGTATCCAACCTACAGACTACAAACCACATGCTGATTTTATGAGAACTCTTTTCTTATCCATGGTGTCAGATAACAAGCAAAGTATGCACAGATCTTTTCTTACCTGGTCAGCTTTACTTAGTGTTTGTGGATTTAATGTGTGACTCACAACAACTCTTACTCTTCCAATGTTTGGCAGAGGAGAAGAAAAAGAGAGAGAAAGAGAGAGAGAGATTAGGCACCCCTGCATTATAGCATTCAGAAAACAAAAAGAATGAGAAAAGGAAATTCTATTCATTCAGGAAAATATTAGTTTCCACCAATATTGGTTTTCCACTTTCTAACACTGATAAATAAAAAAGACTGAATATTGAGATACAGCAGCCCCAACATACCAAATGAGATGATTTAAAAGAAACACAGTGTGGGTAGGAGCCAAGATAGTTGTCTATAGCCAGCTTTCTGCAGATGCTCCCAACCAGAAGGAGAGTTAAAGGACAGAAATATAGCAAGAAAGCCAATGGTTTGGAACTAAGCCAAAAGAGAAGGATGAAGAATGCACGTCATCCCTGCTGGAGCAACCTGCAACCCCAAGGATACAAATAAAAGGTACAGAGCACATCACCAAGCAGATGGGAGTCCCCTCCCCCATGAGAGCGGCTGGCAGTATACGCCATACCTCCATACAAACAAGCGAGCAGAGTTCAGATGTCCTCCCACTCTACTCCACGGGAGAGACCCTCTAAAAACTGGACCTCCTTCCCGTACTAGGGTGTCACGGTGCTCTCCTGCCAGGCATAAAACTGTATAAAAACTGTATATATTCTCTACCTGCAAGTTAGAACTCCCAGCACTCCCCTTCACTCTCACCCTGAGGTCTGGAGGTCTGTCCCCCACAGAGTCCAGATTCTTGGACACTTTCTCGAGGGGTGTGGACAGGACGTGGGCTGTACTGGTCTGTGCTGTTTTCCCGGCTCGGAAGCGGTGAAAGGAACAGGGAGCCGAGAGGTGGTCAAAGTGGAGAGGCGGTCCCCTGAGGCACCAAGTGGTAGCGCTGAGAAAGCTTTGCTAAAGGTCGGCCGCACCTGGCCCTCAGGGAATTACAGCTGAGACAAAGGGCTGAAGCTCACAGACTGAGTCAGGACTCAGACTGAGTCAGCATCTCTTCCACCGGGCAGAAATTCTGCGAACTTGTTCTGTTTTATCAGCTTTTTCATCTACTTTACATCAATCAGGGACAGGGCTGGAACTGAGTGAATTGCACCATCCCCTATCAAGTACCCAAGTTGTCAGGCCTCACCTCCGCCCTGCCAACACCAACATAACTGGTGGACTGGCTGAGGACTCACAGAGCCCTGTGTGACCTAGACAGGCACAAACCTCTAGAACATCTGCTCATTGGAGGAAACTGGATCAAAGCCCTGTAGGGTTACCAGAGACTGGGTGTGACAGAGAGGCAAGGCAGGGAAGGAGGCATCAAACTTCCCAGGCTAATTTCCTGGCTGGGGGGGGCCCTCCTGAGCTCACAGAACCCTGGAGTGAGTTATACTAAAGTTGCCAGCAGACTACTGCTATCTAGTCACCAGAGACTTTTCAACTCTTTGATTTGAGGTTGGTACTGGCTGGGACAATTGACTGGGACCTCTTCAACTGGGCCAATCACCTGAGGACTTTCAAAGATTGTACACTGGGTGTGTGGTAGTGGGAAGGTTTGATTTTCCTTTTCCAATTGTTGTGGAATTGTTGTGGGGGCGTGGTGACCTAACTACTGTATTTCTCCACAGCTCAGATTCCAATACAGAGTAACCAATTCTCTAGGGTAAGACAGAGACCAGCTGAAAATAAGACAGAGCCATTTAACCCCACCACATCAAGAAAGCCCCCAGTTTCGCAGGCAGTAGCAAAGTACGGGTTGGCAAAACTCTAGGGGAAAAGGTACAAACACCAGT
>CAUYRH010059849.1:0-16767 GCA_963574655.1 Perodicticus potto | reverse complement strand
AGGTAATATATTTACTATTTTTACTGGAAAGGGGGGAAAATTCCTGCATGGAGAGTCTCTCATTTCTATCCCTGTAAAGCAATTTCCAGAAGTTATCAAGGTATTTTTAAACTGTGATAAAAGTGGTGAAAATTTTACTGTTTATGAAAATGGGTCCCTTGAGGCTATTGTCACCTTACTTGTAGGCATGCTGCAAAGACCCGTTTTTGTGGCCTTGGCCATATCTCTACACTGGGGCCTCTCTTCCTCTGAGAGTCATTTTTGTAAAGCAAACATCAGTTCAGTTTTTGAAAGCCTTTCTGAAATGCTTTTCTTTCTTGGCAGCCCACTCTGGTCATTTTGTCCCTCTTATTATGGACAAGGGATCCCCTAGAATCATCTGCCCCTGACTCTCCCTAGCCCTACCAAACAGGATAAACACAACTTTAAGACATCATTGACATTTGTAGAGTATTTCTTCCATCTAAATTATGATTAGAAAAGTATGAGAAATATTTAAAGACAATGTCATATTCTTCACATACATAGAATATCTCTATGAATTCTGTTCTGTACTGAAATGTGGGAATCCTGGTTATAGGATTCGACCCTGTCTTCACAGTTGTAGGGGTTTTCTCTGTCATAAATTTCACAGAGAATGTTTGAGCAAAAGTTAAATGCTTGTCATCTTCTTCACATTTATAGCCTTTCTGTTCAACATGAATTTTACTGTGTACAGAAAACTATGATTACTGGAATAAAGCTTCCACACACCTTCATATTGTGATTTTTCTCAGACGTGATTTCTCTTATGTTTACTAAGGGCCAAGAATCAGTTAAAACATTGGCCATATTATTCTCATTTGTAAGATTTTTCTCCAACGTGAATTTTCTTACACGTAGTAAAGTTTGAGCTCTGGTTAAGTGCATCACCACACTGTTCACAGTTCACAGTTTAAACATTTTTTCCCAGCATGAGTTATTTTTTGTGAGTGGTGAGAGGTCCAGGTCCAGTTTCATCCCTTTAAGAGTAGAGTATAAATATCTTACCACAAAAAATAAGTAATTGAGGTGATGGTTATGTTAACTAGTTTGATGTAAGCATTCCACATTGTATATCAAATCAGCATATTGTACCCCATGAATGCATTAATGTACACAGTTATGATTTAATAATGAAAAAACAGTGCCCATCGACCCATGAATGGATAAACTCTGATATATGTATAAAAAGAAATGTGGCTAACCAGTTGTTCCAGCACCATTTATTAAATAGATATTATTTTCCCTAGTGTTTGTTTTTGTTTGGTTTGTTGAAGATCAGGTGGTGATATGAGGCTAGTTACATCTCTAGATTCTCTATTCTGCACCATAGATCTCTGTCTCTATTTTTATGCCACAGGCATGCTATTTTGATCACTATAGACTTGTAGTATAACCTGAAGTCTAGTAACATGATGCCTCAAGATTTATTTTTATTTCATACAATTGCCATTGGCTATTCAGAGTTTTTTCTGGTTCCATATGAAATGAAGAATTATTTTTTTAATTTCTTCAAGGTATGACATTGGTGTTTTAATGGGGACTGCACTAACTCTGTAGATTGCTTTGGGTAGTACAGACATTTTAATAATATTGATTCTTCCCAGTCAGGAGCATGGTATGTTCTTCCATTGTTAATATCTTCTGCTACTTCTTTTCTCAAGTTTTTCATAGTTCTCTCTGTAGAGACCCTTCATATTTTTTGTTAAGTCAATTTCAAGGTATTTCCCTTTCTTTGAAGCTACCGAGAAGGGTCTTATGGCTTTGATTTGACTGTCAGCTTGACTGTTGTTGGTATATCTGAAGGTTATTGATTTGTGAACATTGATTTTATATTCTGCAATGTTACTGTATTGCTTGATCTCCTCCAAGAATCTTATGGTTGAGTCCTTAGGATTTTCTAGGTATAAGATCATCACCATAAAAGAGCTAAAAAGTTTGACCTCATGTGTCCCAGTTTGGATACCCTTGATATTCTTCTCTCACCTGATTGCATTGGCTAGGACTTCTAGCACCATGTTGAACATCAGTGGTAATTGTGGACATCCTTACCTGGTTCCAGTTCTAAGCAGAAATGCTTTCAGGTTTTCTCCATTCAGTATGAATTTGGCTGTGCATTTGTCATAGATATCTTCTATTAGTTTAAGAAATGTTCCACTCCTAAAAACTAATCTAATATCATGAAACAGAAAAGGGCGGCCACTTGCACCATGCAATATGCAAAGTCTTCTTGCTAAAGACCCTCTAAACTCCACTGTACTTCTACCAGTTGTGGACCAATTCTTATGAAAGCATTTAAACAGTAATTCCTTGTCATATTTAAAAATATAGATTTCAGACTTCCAATGCTTAGCTTCAAACCTAATTCTTTCCACTTGTTTTCTAGATTTTGTCCCATCTGCTCTTATGGCTGTCCATCAAGTATGTCCATTCTTCCTGATTCTCTACTCTCTGCCTTTTCTGGATGTCTTCCCTCTGCTTATTAATTTGCTGATCTCACTCCCAAATTCTCCCTGTGTAATGACATTAATCAGTTACTCAAGCCAAACACCTGGGGTCATCTTTATGCCTCCATCCCCCCAGCCTCTAGGATACAGACGTTCACCAAGTATTATTAGTTCTACTGTCTAAATAGCTCAAAAATATCCCTCCATTTGTGCCCCCATTGCCACTGCTTGGGTTAAGCCTGTGATCCTCAACTATGACACAATCAAATAAAACATGGCAAGTGCCTCAATCAGGGGTTTGCAACCCTAGCTATACATTAGAATCATCTGAGGAAATAAAAATATACCTGCTTGTGCTCAGAGATTCTGATTTAGTTTTGTGTGTGCTTTTGTGTATGTGATGAAGTCCTGGGAATGATTTTTAAATTCCCCTTAGGTGGTTCTAATGTACAGCCAGTAGTAAGAACCCCTGCTCTGGACCCTAACCCTGTCTTACTTGATAGCCTTACCTTACTGAGAGACCCTACGCTTCCTGTCCTTCCCCTCAAATCCATGCCCCCTTGCATCCTCAAGTTGCACTAGGATCGATGTTTCCCAGCCCTGCTTATGTGTCTGTAATATTTGAGTGTATATATACATTAATATATATTATATATACATTATTAAGTATATATACAGCTAAGTGTATATATACACTAAGCTCCATGGGAGGGAAGACACACATTTTATGACTCCCAATATCATTTTAGGTGTTTAATAAATATTTGCAAGACAAATAATCAAGACAAAAAAAATCTTTAAATGGGAAAAGAAGGGAAGACAAATTGTGCAGCTTGGACAGATGGCAAAGTGTAAGAACGTTTTGTGGTTGTCAGACATTCTCACAGGTTTCTCATACTGGACAAGCAGACAAAATGCAGGGGAGCAGTGCAAACATCCACATGATGCTACAACACTTGTTTGAAAGAAGAGTAATCGGGAATATTACCCGTTACTTGCTTTAGGAAGAATGTTAATGCAAATTTAAAACACTCCAAAACAGCTCCTTACAAATTATTAATAACATGTCTCCTCAGAAGCAATTTTGATTTATCTGCTGTCGTTGTTTCTCTGACCACTTTACTGAGAAGCTTAGAAATTTTAATACTTTCTGCCCCTTTCAGAGCTAACAGAAATGGTTCCAGTGTTACTTCACCTGTGACTGCAAGGCAATGCAAATCCCTTCTCCTCCAAAAATGTCTTTCTTTGTTCTTATTCACAGATAAATACTTCTATTTCAGAAAACTTATATCTTTAATTATATATCTCATTTTCACACTCATTTAACATTTAAGGGTTTTACATTTAAAACTTAAGTTATGAGACTGTACATATATACATGATTGCCATATTATAAATTTAACAAAAAATAAAATGCAAAACATTCTTGTATATTATTATGGGTACCTACATATAGACTAAATGTTAAAATCACACATGGGAAAATAATACCAGCTAGCAGGCATCCTCAAACTTTTTAAACGGGGCAAATTTACTGTCCCTCAGACTGTTGGCGGGCCGGACTATAGTTTAAAAAAAAAAAAACTATGAACAAATTCCTATGCACACTGCACATATCTTATTTGGAAGTAAAAAACAAAATGGGAACAAATACAATTCACACCAACTCATGTGGCCCGTGGGTCATAGTTTGAAAACCCCTGAGCTAGAGGGTAATGTTCAGGTCTGGCAACAAATCTTTACCCCCTCCAAAAACTCCCTAACACAGAAGCCAGTGTTCTGAAAATTGGCTACTGTATGAAAGTCACAAAACCTTTATTAAAAAAATAAAAAATAAAAAATAAAAAAATAAAAAAAAATATATAAAGTAGGCTTTAACTTCAAAAACTTTGATGTAACAGAGTTCAGTTTGGGTTGATGAATGTGCATTTGGAAAAGAACTTGAGCTGACTCAGCTGCAGTTGATTAGATGACCACACTAATCAGTACTGAGTGTGCACAGCTGCCAGGTGGGTCGGGCGCCTGGAACTCCAGAGTGCGTGAAGGCGGTCATGAGTTTGTGGGTGGAGTTAAGACTTTGGGCTAGATGAAAATATCCAAGGGAGGAATATAGAGAGAGGAGTGATGGGCCAAGGATGGAGAGCTGAAGTGCAAGAAGCAGAAAGAGGAGGAGTCTACCTAGGAACCAGAACGCATGTAGGGAGAGGGCACTCTGTAACAAACCAAGGTGGCAGAGGGGGTGCTCAAAGTAATGGCCAGGAAACGAAGGGCCGGAGAAGGGCTCATTCTTTGCTCCTAGAAGGTAGGGGAATTTTTCTTGGTGGTCCCAGTCTGGCGTATTGTAAACACTTAGTAAATGTTTAGTAAACTAAATTTGATCAGCAAGGGCAGCTGCCACACAAGAATTTTTAACAGCTAATCTACAGCTCGGTTCCATCAGGAACTCTCATTAAAATGAACAAATTAATGGCTTTAACAATCCACAATGGGGAATTAATTGTAACCAGATCGAAACAGCAGTTATTTTGAGCCATCTGTCAAGGTGTGGTAATGACATTTAAAAACAAAACAATGAATGCCTAACCTTTGTGTGTATGTGACGGTATTCTGGAAAATGGAATTTTACTGGTAATTTTAAGAAACAAAGAAAAGTCCTTTAAAATCGTTAAATTTAGATTGTAAGAGCATTTCCCCCCAAACAAATGCTCTCTCAAGATCATTTGTAGAAGCATGTGTAGTCATGAGGAGAACAAACCACATTAAAGGAGGTAAATGACTCTCCAAGAATGCACATGTGTTGGTTGCTATGACAACAGCTGGTTTTTTTTTTTTTTTTTTTTTATTGACTAGAGAGCAAAAAATCAATTAGAAACCATTGGAAGAACTTGCATGGGAGCATAAAACATTCTGCTCACAATTTCAGGAACTTTGGCACATTTGAGTACTGAAGGAAACAGGTTTGGGTGTGTGTGCCCATCAGTGGAGTTGTAAGGAAAGTCACTCTCAGTGCATTTCCACCATTCCATTGTCCCCTTCACAGCCTGTTCTTCTCAATGCTCCCATAACTTAGCAGAGTGGTCGAAAAATGTAGCGAGTTAAGCTACTCAGGGGGCCGAGGCAAGAGAAGAGCGGGAGGTTGCTGTGAGCTGTGATGCCACAGCATTCTACCGAGGGAGACAAAGTGAGACTCCGTCTCTAAAAAAACATTAAAAATGTAGTGAGTTACTTGCCTCTTTTGTATAAATGTCATTTTTGGCTCTGATCAATTTTTCCTTGAACAAAAGTCTTCACTTTTACTTATACAAACAGCCTCCATCTGTGTAGCAGTTTCTTCCCACATGAGGCATGCACTTGGCTAGTTAAGCAAACACAGGGTGGTGAGGTAGTCTCAGGAAACCATCCTGACAATCCTCTCCCAGGTTTCTTTTCTCTCTTTCCTTGGGGATGTTATTATTCTCCATTCCTATCTTTCTGAGGTACTAAGAGGACAAGGAAAGATTTGCACATTTTTCAAACTCATCTTAAACCTTTGTTTAATTGATAGACTGGGAAGAGGTCCTATGACAGAGAAGATAAAGGCTCAAGACCGGCTACGCCGAGATCACCCATCAGCTCTAGACCACAAGTGCTAAGAAGATTTAGTGGAAGGGTTTCCGTGGTCATCCAGTGGGAGCTTTCAGCCTAATGAGCTCATTAATCTCATGGGAATGGTCAGGCTTTCAGAGTGGACTGTACATCCTTCAGTGCTCAGATAACCAGAGAAAGAGCGACCCCCTGAGAGGGGCTTTGCTTCTCCAATGTGTGCTATTAACCAGCAGATTAAGCCCAAAGCACCCCCTTCATAGTACTAGTTTTCAAATCGAAGTTGAGACTCATTACTAGGTTTGAGAATCAACTTAGTGGATAGAGACCATTATTTTTTTAAAGAAGAAAAAGAAAGAGATTGAGATAGAAAATACAGAGCATCTCCACAAGTAAAGTTAACTGTGTTTTGTGAATCTTTTGCTTCATTCTCTTGCTCTACACTCATGCACAGTGCTCCTAGATTGAGTGTATTTCTTACTGCTGGTCTTGGCAAAAAAGATTGGAAAGGCAGACTCTCCTCTGCTCAGAATTTCCCAATGTTCTTAGTGGTCTACAGAAAAAAAATGAACAAAGAAAAAATTCCATCTCCTTCACGTTTAGGGCTGAGATCATTCCCAAATCCACAACTTACTTCTGGAACTTTATGCGAGGTCAGACTTTTCTACTCACTGTCCTCTCAACGTTGGCTTAGTTCAGTGTTTGCACTGCGCCCTTTGCTCACAATGCTTTTTGTAGTTTCAAGTTCTGCTCTGCTTTGAAAGAGACTACGCCAGCTGTATCTTGCTATTTCATGGCAGGATCTGTGTCTCCTCTCATCACGTCTCTTCCCTGTGCTGCTGCCCATCTCTACACCTCAGCTCTCCAGTTGTCCTCTCTGCTCTTTACCTTCCATCACACTCCCCTCCTGCATTTCCTCTAGCAATGTCTTCCCCCTTCCCATGACTTCCCCTCCCCACACCCCCATTGCTTTCCTCTTGGCATCTGTTGGCATCTGCCTTCTAGCTCAGCATCGTCTCATTGGCCTATTTTTGTAGCGTTGTTAATTCTGCTTTCATGTGTGTGTCTCTAGTCTCCCCACTTGACTAAGAGCAGCTTAGTCCCAGGACTCAGTTACCCCTGTGATGTTGGGCACAATGAAAGGTATCTAGTAGGTACCCAGCAAAAACGTCTTGGATCAATCAATCAATCATCAGTCCCTCCCTTGCCCTGAAACGCTACCATATTCACTCCACCATTTTTCTCTTTAGATACCATGTTTCGTATCTGAAAAGTCTTTGCTTTTTGAAAGCTCTCTGTATTTATTGTCTCCTTTGATCATATCTACGAGGATTTGGTTAAGTAGGCATGGATTATAGTATTCATTCTTGATAGATAAAATGACTGAATCTTTAGAGGGTTGCACCAATGACACAGCTTTCCAGGATTGTCCCTAGAACCAGAATGTAGGATGTTTCCTATTCTTTGCCATTCCCCCATTTCATTGTAAACTTGACAATAATCACACAATAAAATAAGGGGCTGATTCCATGAAAAATGTTACATATTGGGGAAGAAAACCAAAGAAATATCCCAAGATATAACATGTGTTTCTTTTGGAATGAGAATTTGAATGCCTTGTAGGAAGACCAAAATTCTACATATCATTTTTGCTTCTGTAACTGTGCTTGAATTCTATGATGCCACAGTGAATAGGAGGAAACGCACTATCTGCCTATGGAGGATATGTTGCTTCCAACTGTCAGGTTGACAAAAATGTCATTAACCCCATCCTGACAATAGCTGGGACTCAGTACAGTGTTACAACTGAGAGTCAAGTTGTCTTTCTGGTTAATTTGTTAATTTGTTTCTTACCAAGCTGTTCTCCTAAATGTTGGCCTCTCTCGGTTGAGATGACTCGCTCGTCTTCCATGTCACACTTGTTCCCAACCAGAATAACCTGGGCATTATCCCAAGAGTATGTTTTGATTTGAGTTGACCTAAAAGAAAAGGAACAAGCACAAAACAGTCAGAGGGAGGAATGGCGTAAGATAGAGAAGAAATATATTCCACAGATGATGATGATAGCCAAAAAAAAAAAAAAAAAAGAAGAAGAAGCCCAAATAAACGTTTGACATTTAGTATTAATTAGTTCAGTGCAAATCATCCTTTGGATACTCATCAGAGATTGCATGAGTCAAAAATGAAGGTGGTGTACTAAGAGCTCTTTGTATTTAATGAGATTGATGCTACCATGGCTCCTTTCTTTCCCTCTTCTACTCTCACCTTAGGTAATATTTGTACAGCTAGGGTAGCCAACCATCCTGGTTTGCCCGAGACTTTCCCAGTTCTAGCAATAACAATTCTATGTCCTGAAAAACACCTCAGTTCCTGGCAAACTTAGACTAACTAGTTGACCTATTTACAACCCATCACACAAAAATATTATTTTCCTTTAATAGCTTGAAGAGCTAAGGCAATTGGGGCTTAGGAAATATGGAGGAATGATAATTTTTTTAAAAAGGAATCATGAGGGTGGCATCTGTAGCTCAAGTGGCTAAGGCGCCAGCCACATAAAACAGAGCTGGCGGTTCGAATCCGGCCCAGGCCTGCCAAACAGTGACAACTACAACCAAAAAATAGCTGGGCATTGTGGTGGGTGCCTGTAGTCCCAGTTACTTGGGAGGCTGAGGCAAGACAGTCGCTTAAGCCTGGCAGTTTGAGGTTGCTGTGAGCTGTGACGCTATGGCACTCTACCCAGGGCAATAGCTTGAGGCTCTGTTTCAAAAAACAAAAAAAACAAAAAAAAAAAAAAAACAACGAATCATGAGTACCTATATGCTCACGCTTTACATTTCTAAGAAAAAAAAAATCCCATTGATTAGAAACAAGACTATAGTATAATACAATGGGCTAGCATTTTAAATTGCTAAAAACAGAATATCTAAAATTTAGAATAAGCCTCCAGTATGGATTGTAAAACAAAAAAACAACTTTTGATTTTGAAAATTAGATAATAATTAAAATAGTTTATATTTGCAGGTATTGTCCTAAAAGCTTTATGTAGGTTACATCAATTTAATTCTAGAGTAAATCAGGGGAATGTATTTTACAGTTGAAAAAAATGAGGCATAGAGAAATTAAATAATTTGTCCGCCATCACTCAGCCGGTAAAGTGGCAGATCTGGGCATCACACGTGGGTTATGCCTCTCAATCCTGTGCTTTTAAACACATTTCCATGCTACTCATGAAGGTGTGAGGAGCAAAGTTCTAATGGACTTTTTTTCATCCAGCGAGGAAGCTGAGAGGAAGCCACGTTCCTTAATTCTCCCTTTATTTTGGCCATGTTCTTATTTGAGAATAACAGTCTAAGGTAAGTGGGGAAGCCCTATTGCCCAGCAGTGGTCAGGAGAAAGGTACTGAAATGTTGGAAACCCAGACAAATGATTGAAGTTTGAAGGAATGTATTTGCAAAGAGTTAAAAGAGAAGCTTGGGAACGGTCTTATTAATGATTGTCAAGTCCTTCAGGATTTTCGAGTAGAAAATAGTAACAAGCTGTTCTCAACTTGAAGAGGGAATACAAAACAAATGGCTTTCAAACGCAGCAAGAGAGATTTCAATGAGATATAATCATTATTTCTCCCTCCTGAAAAGAAAGGGAAGAGCTAGGAGGCACACAGGGTTTTATTTCAGAGTATTCCCCTGAACCAACTACATACAAGTTTTCAAAGAGATTCAAGTATCTGGTGTTATATACCCTTAATTTTACCCGGACATCCCAGAGGCACAGCATATTATATCAGGAAATCTGGCTGATTTAACCTTTCTGTTCTGATACCTAAATTAATATTATATTCCTTTATCCACAGTAAGATTCAGCATGTATGCATGGATTGGAGAAATAAAGACAGAAATCTAAAGTCTGTGCTTTTTACTCCCCGCATCTTATGTGTAGAGTAGGTGAAAAAATGGTGAATTCATAGTGAATAAAGCTATAAAAATATCCCATGCTTGGATATACCTTAAATCTTATTAGCATATATTGTTAGAAAGAAAGTCCAAAGTCTCTTTTAAAGAATCTCAAACCTGATCATTTCCCTTTATATATATATATATATTTTTATTTTTTTATTTTTTTATTTTTATTTTTTCAATTATCCCTCTGTTCCTATAGGTCTTATCAGCCAAGGGTTAGTCTTTACTTGGAAAGGCCCTACGTAGACAGTCCTTATGTTAAAGGAGAAAGTTCTAATCCTGTAGCACAGCTAGAAATCAGATATTCAGAATGAGATTGGTAGTGGGAGTTCACAGGAGAGTGTCACAGCTATGGGGGGAAGGAGTTAGGGCAGGGCGCAAGTAACAGACCTTCTTGAGCTTCCCGAGGACAAAAGCTTGCTTGAGGAAATTTACCACTCCTCTGACCAGAGCCGACTCATTCTGCTGCGCCCTGACTGTATAAACTCAATGCATAAAGTACCTACGTGAAGGTCAGGAAGGTGTATAACTCAGCACCCACTAGCTGATTTTTGTCCTTTAACCAAGTTAATGGAGTGCTTGCTTCTACCATTAAACACACCTGAGGATCTTAGTTCTACTGACATAGTAACTCATGGGTTCTTAGGCTACTGCAATAGATTACACTTTTTTTTTTAATTTTTATTTGAGACAGTCTCATTATGTTGCCCTCAGTAGAGTGCTGTGGTATCACAGCTCACAGCAAACTCAAACGCTTGGGCTTAAATGATTCTCTTGTCTCAGCCTCCCAAATAGCTGGGACTACAGGCACCTGCCACAATGCCTGGCTATTTTTTGTTGCAGTTGTCATTGTTGTTCAGCTGGCCTGGGCCGGGTTCAAAACCACCAGCCTTGTGGCATGTGGCCGGTGCCGTAACCACTGTGCTATGGGTGCCAAGCCTAGATTACACATTTTTGCATATACAACATTCCCTTTTCTCCAACCATTTATATTAGTAAAATATATGAAAAGGAGAACAATTTTTTTTTTTTTGCAGTTTTTGGCCGAGGCTGGGTTTGAACTCACCACCTCTGGTATATGGGGCTGGTGCCTTACTCCTTTGAGTCACAGGCACCACCCAAGAAGAACTTTTTTTTTTGGTTGTAACAATATTGAACCATCCCCCTGTCCATTTGTTTCATATAAGAAATACTTTAAGGTAACCTCCTCAAATGTTCTAATTGCCAAGGAGATAATATCAAATGAATACTATCTACAATTGCCTGGAAATTATAAGGAACAATTGTTTCGAAAGCTTAGAGAGCTGAGGAAGACTACTTTTCTTTTTAATGAAATAAAAATTGCAGTCCCAGGGCATTTGTGCTGAAGTAAACAAAGGATTGAGTTGCTGTCAGAGTTGGTTATTTTCATGACTGAAATCAGAATTGCAAAAATCAGTGTTTAGCTTAGTTTCAACTACTCTGGACTTCCTAATCAACAGAGCAGGGAAAGTAACTTTTGGTACAGTTTCACCATCAGCAACCAGGAATCAGGACAACACAGATTGATTCATGATTTGCCATGGAATCTAAGATACCATAAATTTATAATATAAAATTATTTTAGGACAGCCAAGAACAGAAAGACATAGCAAATTAAACCCTGCTTAACACATATCAGTCACCTGTTGCTTATTTATTTATTTTTTTTTTGTAGAGACAGAGTTTTATGTTATTGCCCTCAGTAGAGTGCCGTGGTGTCACACAGCTCACAGCAACCTCCAACTCCTGGGCTTAGGCGATTCTCTTGCCTCAGCCTCCTGAGTAGTTGGGACTACAGGCGCCCACCACAACGCCCAGCTATTTTTCTGTTTTTGCAGTTTGGCCGAGGCTGGGTTTGAACGTGCCACCTTCCATATATAGGGCCGATTCCCTACTTGATGAGCCATAGGTGCTGCCCAGCTTCCTGTTGCTTTAAAATGTCTTTCATGTATTCTGAACAATTTAGAAATTTGGTTTTGCCTTTAGTTGTTTGCTTAGAGCATGGCAGATAATCATGCTATGCCTGCAGCAATAATAAAAGTTAACACACTTTTATCTGCTCTCATTTTTCCTTCTTAGGTCCTGTAGGCTGTTGCTTTGCAAGAAGATATATGATAAAGATCATTTTTCTAAAATGAATATTCATATCACGAATATTAAATTTATATCCTTTCTGTATACACAACTTTCTATCCATGTATCAACAATGGCCTTACTCAGTGGAGGAAATGACAACGTAACAGCTATGACAAAGTTTGTGCATGTACAAGCAATGAAGTCCGTGCTTGCCGCTGGTGTGTAGTGATCATAACAAGCCATTGATGAAATGACACATATCAATGTTAAAGACCTTAAAGTATGACAAGTGCATTTTAGGATCTGAAAGATACCCCTGTGTTCTTGATATATCTTTTGTGTATAAAGATCTAATTTGAAATAAAAGCTTGAGTTACTCCCTTAACTCAGGAGGACATAGAGATAAAAAAATAGAAACTCCATATGTTGAGAAGGACTCAGAGTTGTGCATATTTCATCCACACTTTAGCATGAATTAGCATCAGAAGAATGTTGAGAGAGTAATTCTTTTCCCATCCCTTCCAGCTCAGTATCATAACAGTCAGTTTGAGAGAAAGCTCTATTGCTAAGTGAATTAGAGGGGAATCATTCTGAATTCTTTAGCATTAATATATTCATATGTAAAAGGAGGCTACTGTATTTCCTTTCTTTCTTTTTTTTTTGTAGAGACAACGTCTCACTTTATCACCCTCAGTAGAGTGCGGTGGCATCATAGCTCAGAGCAACCTCCAATTCCTGGGCTTAAGCGATTCTCCTGGCTCAGCCTCCCCAGTAGCTGGGACTACAGGTGCCCGCCACAAAGTCTGGCTATATTTTTTGCTGCAGTTTGGCCGAGGTTGGGTTTGAACCCGCCACCCTCTGGGGCTAGCACCCTACTCACTGAGCCACAGGCACCGCGCTGAGGCTACTGTATTTTCTACTTACTCTGGGGCTGTTGCTGGCCAAATAGGGTTTTAGGGAGAGTTGTGCTATAGGTAGAACCAACAGCTCTTTGCAAATAGAACACATTAGTTTTATCTGGGAAAGCCAGCTGCTCCTCTTCCCAAATTCAGTTCAATGTATCCTTTCTAATACCCATAAGCTAAATAATAATTGGACTCTTCATCAAAGAATCTCAAATTTTGTCTTTAGCTCATATCTCCAGGCTGAAGTTCTACAAGAGCAAATTTTAAACTGGGAGTAAACAGCCTTCCGCTGGCATGTGTATTAGTGGCACAACACATGTTTGTTCAATAAATCCTTCTTTCATGTGGTATTTATATGTATTTACTTTTTTGGCCATTTTAT
The DNA here is from genome assembly GCA_963574655.1 of Perodicticus potto. Classification (NCBI taxonomy): domain Eukaryota; kingdom Metazoa; phylum Chordata; class Mammalia; order Primates; family Lorisidae; genus Perodicticus; species Perodicticus potto. Next base: position 3,377 of record CAUYRH010059849.1, on the reverse strand, counting down.
ATAGTTTGTAAAAATTTCTCATTGGAAAATGAGTTTCCAGTCATCTCATTAGAGGGACCGTCACTTAAAGACAGTGGTGTTACCAAGTAATAGACATGTAGAAAGATGATTTATTCCTGAATCTCTGCAAAATATCCTTTGGGACTTACTCTTAATTTCAGCAAGATTAATGACATCAGAAGCCATATGGTGGTCACCATGGTTACGTGGCAAATGGCAGTTAACTCAGACCTTACCAGTCCCAGATCATAGTCACTGAAAATCCTGTTATTTAACTGCCGCTTAGCTAAAACTAAATAAAATGAAACAAACATCTCTGTGGTTATGTATAATCTCGAGAGAGGGAGAGGAGGAAAGAGTAATTCATTACCATTTCAGTTCTTGTCAAATATGAAAGGAGAGTGTTTGGTGGAGTGAGACAGAGGGAGATGAAAAGAGTTTTTGTATCTTCTGATATTTTACACATAAATAACTGCACTCTGCACAAAATAAAAAATTTAAGTCTGGTGAGCTATTAAACAAACCAAATTCCTAGAGTACTTCTAGAATTCGTTCTCTCCTGTTCTGGGTAGGTAAGTCATTTCCTATGAGTTCAACCTCTTCTCACATAGAAGGATGGACACTTGCTGGTCATGGTGTTCTGAGAAACAGTCCTCAGAGTGCCCTGCAGTGACCCACCAGAACTACGTCTCCTAGGGCATGAGTTGGGCTGTATGTGGGGACAATGACAAAGCAGAGAGACGACGCATCATTCTTCTTCACCCAGGGTAGCGTAGGTCGACCTTAAGAGCAATCCCTTTCTGATTCTAGAAGTTGACGTTTGCCCACTGCACCCATTTTCCTGACTCCCTTCGGCCTTTAAGAGTTGGCTTTTTAGTATTGCAGCACACTTCAAGTTTGTAAAGGACGCCTCCCAGTTTCCTACTGCTTATCCTATCAGATTGGCCCTTCTGTTAGTTTGGCACTTACTTACTTATTTATTCCATTTTTCTCAACTTTCAGAGAGCTTTTACCTCAATTTAGAACAATTAAGTTAGAATCTCCAAGGACCTCATCAGAGGGATTAACAACAATCTCTCCAGGTGATTGGCATGTGTGATCAGGGCTAGGCGGCATGGGACATCCACTCCAACTATTCTTTTTTAGTTCTTACATAATCTTTTTTAAAATGTCCTATCAAACAACACAAAGCATTTGCAGGTGGTTTACAAAGATACTCGCCAAATAAAAAAATAATTTAAAAGAACAGAGCCATAGTAAAGAATCAGAAATAGAAATACAATAAAACTTGATGATTTACATGTGCTATAAAGGCTAAGGACAGGTAGTTTTAGGAAGTTGAAGAGCCAGATCATTTATAAGTATGTTAACTCTTTTAATAAACAAGTTAAAAAAGGAAAAAAATTAAAAGGTATCTTTAAATGTTCTTCAATGTTCAATATAATCTTTTACTACTTACAGAAATAGGTTTACATATTTTGGTAAAATTGCTGCATTCTCATTAAAACTTCTAACAATAGAGAAAAGCTAAAGGAAGAAACAAAATGATCAGACATCTCACTATTGCTGATCTTAGCATTTTGTGAACATTTGGTAGTAGGTTGTATTACAGTTCTCATTTGGTCGTTACTTCTATCCCTGAGGGTAGACGGTATTTCCTTGACTTTGGACTTGGCCCAGTGAATTGCTTTAGCCGAAGGCATATAAGAAGATGTGATGGGTGCCACTGTGTGTAGCAGGGATCAGAAGCATGGGGAGCCTCCACCAACCCTTTTTTGCTCTTTGTTCTTCATTGTGAGAAGAGCCCATCTCAGAAGAGGATTGCTGTGTCGGACTGCCCTAGAAACCAGAAGCTGGGAGGAGCCTAGCTAATTCCCCAGCCAAACCTAGAAAAAGCCCAGTTTAATGTAACAGCCTTCCTGTGGCTTTGGCTTACCTTTCCACTTTTAGCTCCATCTTTCTAGCTCCTAGCATCATCTCTTGCTCTCCATCCTCCCTCCCTCCAATTCTGATGAGGGCTTAGGAATTTCTTTGTTTTCCCATACTTTCTGTATTTTTGGCAAGAAAGGGTCATCACAACGGGTAGTTTCAGGTTTTGTGAGGCTTACAATTAATACAAATCTGAAGTCTCGATTTAAAAAAAATGTTGCAAATGACAAGCCCAGAACGAGGTACAGGATGTTTTACAGCAGATGCTGCCAGTGTCCCGGTGCTTTACCACTTCTGTCCCTGCTGGCTGACTTCCAGCTGCGGCATCTGCATCTCTTCGCTCTACAGCTTTTTCTAAAGCAATAGAAGGTCATCAGGGAAGGCCAAATACAACAGGGAAAGAACGTGTCCAAGAGTAGACCCGAGCCAATTACTGACAGGAAGTGGTGTATAAATACCCGAGTTCCCCTTCTCCCAGGTTGTTGCCACACCAATTCTCAGAATTTTGAATACGGATTAGGCTCTAGTTACTCATAATGGCAGCTGGTTTGAAAACCCACCTCTTCTTGGCTGTCATCTTTTTCACTTTCCCTTTCCCACAGGGTATTTCTTGTACTTTCCAAATAAACTATTTGTTTATCAGCGCCTGCTCTGAGGGTGTCCTAGGAAGACACTTAGTGGGAGTTTGTCCTAGTAAGGGGCCCACATTTTAACAGTGGTCTGTAGCTCACCGCTTAAATGCACTGATTGTTAAAATGTTTTTCCCTTTTATTCAGAGCGCCAGTTTACTTGTACACCCCTGAACTTAAGCTTCATTAGCTTTGGGAGAAATGCCCTGCAGCATCAGCTGTGCCCCTTACGGTGTCTGCATCAGGCTTTCTTCTTCTCCTCCATCTGGTCTCAGCACACATGTTCCTCTGGGTTAGGGCCCCTTGGGGGCCTCCTATGTCCTCTACCTCACTCCAGGTGGCTTTTCCCTGGTCTCTGGACTATGGGGGCCAGTAAGTGCAGACTGCTCACTTGCGTGTTCTCTGTCATGTCTCTAACATTCAGCAAAATAGATGGCACATAGGAGGTACTAAAGCATTTTTTCATGCAGCCTTAAAGAAAGATGGAAACTTTACCTCTTTTGTGTTTACATGGATGGAGCGGAACATATTCTTCTCAGCAAAGTATCTCAAGAATGGAAGAAAAAGTATCCAATGTACTCAGCCCTACTATGAAGCTAATCTATAGCTTTCATATGAAGACTAAAACCCAGTTATAGCACAAGAAATGGGGAAAGGGGCAAGGGAGGGGAGGGGAGGGGGAGGATGGGTGGAGGGAGGGCGATTGGTGGGATCACACTTGCGGTGCATCTTACAAGGGTACAAGTGAAAATTACTAAATGTAGAATATAAATGTCTTCATATAGTAATTAAAAGGCCATGAAGGCTATGTTAAATAGT
>CAUYRH010059848.1:0-27536 GCA_963574655.1 Perodicticus potto | reverse complement strand
AACACTAGCCATCTATTTTCTGTCTGCAGGAAACACACCTCATATCAAAAGACAAATTAAAATTCAGAGTTAAGGGTTGGGAGTTAATTTTTCAGGTAAACAGAACTCAGAAGAAAAGAGGGGTTGCAATCTTATTCTCATGTGGATTTAAAGCAACAAAAGTCAAAAAAGATTATGGTCACTTCATATTGGCTAAGGGGAAAATACAACAAGAAGACATTTCAATTTTAAATAATTATGCACCCAATTTAAATGCTCCCAGATTCTTGAAACAGACCTTACTCAGTCTGAGCAATATGATATCCTATAATACCATAATAACAGGGGACTTTAACACCCCTCTCTCAGAGCTGGACAGATCCTCTAAACAGAAATTAAATAAAGATATTAGAGATTTAAATGAGACTTTAAAAGAACTGTGCTTGATAGATGTATATAGAATACTCCACCCTAAAGATACAGAATATACATTCTTCTCATCGTCCCATGGAACATTCTCCAAAATTGATCATATCCTAAGACACAAAACAAACCTCAGCAGGATTAAAAGAATTTAAATTCTACCTTGCATCTTTTCAGACCACAAGGCACTAAAAGTGGAACTCAACTCCAACAAAAATGCTCAACCTCACACAAAAGCATGGAAGTTAAGCAACCTTATGCTGAATGACACTTGGGTGCAGGAATAAATAAAAAAGGAAATCATTAACTTCCTTGAGTATAACAACAATGAAAACACAAATTACCAAAACCTATGAAATACAGCAAAAGCAGTCCTGAGAGGAAAATTTATTGCTTTAGAAGCCTTCATTCAAAAAACGGAAAGAGAGCATATCAACAAACTCACAAGCCATCTCATGGAATTGGAAAAAGAAGAACAAGCTAAGCCTAAACCCAGCAGAAGAAAAGAAATATCCAAAATTAAATCAAAGATCACTGAAATTGAAAACAAAAGAATCATTAACAAAATTAATGACACAAGAAGTTGGTTTTTTGAAAAAATAAATAAAATAGATAGGCCTTTGGCCAGACTAACTAGAAATAAAAAGGTAAAATCTCTAGTAACCTCAGTCAGAAATGATAAAGGGGAAATAACAACTGATGCCACAGAAATACAAGAGATTATCTCTGAATACTACCAGAAACTTTATGCACAGAAATTTGACAATGTGAAAGAAATGGATCAATATCTGGAATCACACCCTTTCCCTAAACTAAGCCCAGATGAAATACATCTCCTGAACAGACCAATTTCAAGTACTGAGATAAAAGAAACAATAAAAAATCTCCCAACAAAAAAATGCCTTGGTCTGGAGGGCTTCACACTAGAATTTTATCAAACTTTCAAAGAAGAGCTTATAACTATACTGTGGAAATTATTACAAAAAATTGAGGAGGAAGGAATCGTCTCCAATACGTTCTATGAAGCAAATATCACCCTGATACCAAACCCAGGTAAAGACCTAACTAAAAAGGAGAATTTCAGACCAATTTCACTAATGAATATAGATGCAAAAATTCTCAACAAAATCTTGGCCAATAGATTACAGTTTATCATCAAAAAGTCATACATCATCATCAAGTAGGTTCCATCCCAGGGATGCAGTGTTGGTTTAATATTCGAAAGTCCATAAATATAATTCACCATATCAACAGAAGCAAAACCAAAGACTATATGATCCTCTCAATAGATGCAGAAAAAGCATTTGATAAAATGCATTATCCTTTTCTAATTAGAACACTGAGGAGTATAGGTATAGGTGGCAAACTTCTTAAACTGATCTAGGCTATCTATGACAAACCCACAGCTAATTTTTTACTGAATGGAGTAAACTAAAAGCTTTTCCTCTTAGAACTGGAACCAGACAAGGTTGTCCTCTGTCACCATTACTATTCAACATAGTGCTGGAAGTTCTATCCAATACAATTAGGCAAGACAAGGAAATAAAGGACATCCAAATGGGTGCAGAGGAGGTCAAACTCTCCCTTTTGGCTGATAATATGATCTTATACTTAGAAAAACCCAAAGACTCAACTATAAGACTCTTGGAAGTCATCAAAAATACAGTAATGTCTCAAGATATAAAATCAATGTCCACAAGTCAGTTGCCTTTGTATATGCCAACAATAGTCAAGATGAGAGGTTAATTAAGGACACAACTCCCTTCACCATAGCCCCAAAGAAAATGAAATACCTAGGAATATACCTAACAAAAGAGGTGAAAGACCTCTATAAAGAAAATTATGAAACCCTAAGAAAGGAAATAGCTGAGGACTTTAACAAATGGAAGAACATACCATGCTCATGGCTGGGAAGAATCAGCACTGTTGAAATGTCTATACTTCCCAGAGCAATTTACTGATCCAATGCTATCCCTATTAAAATACCAACATCCTACTTTCAAGACCTGTGCTTTGTATGGAAAATGTTTCTGCACTTTGTATGGAACCAGAAAAAAAACCCGTATAACTAAGGCAGTTATACCCGTATAACTAAGGCAGTTATTAGTAATAAAAACAAAGCCGGGGGTATCACCATACCAGGCTGTATTACAAGGCCATAGTGGTCAAGACAGCATGATACTGGCACAAAAAATAGAGACATAGATACTTGGAATTGTATAGAAAACCTGGAAATGAAACCAACAACTTACAGCTATCTAATCTTTGATAAACCAAACAAGAGCATTCACTGGGGGAAAGACTCCCTATTCAATAAATGGTGCTGGGAGAAATGGATATCCATATGTAAAAGACTGAAACTGGATGCGAACCTTTCTCCACTCACAAAAATTGATTCAAGATGGATAAAGGATTTAAATTTAAGGCATGAAACAATAAAAGCCCTCAAAGAAAAAATTGGAAAAACACTGAAAGATATTGGCCTGGGAAAGACTTTATGAGGAAGACTACCATGGCAATAGCAACAACTGCAACAATAAACAAATAGGACTTAATTAAACCGAAAAGCTTCTGTACAGCCAAGGAGACAACAACCAAAGCAAATAGACGACCTACTTAATGGGAAAGGATATTTGCATATTTTGAATCTGGCAAAAGTTTAATAACCAGGATCTATACAGAACTTCAATTAATCTACAAAAAAACCCCAACTATCCCATACATCAATGGGGAAGAGAGATGAATAGAATCTTCTCTAAAGACAACAGACAAATGGCCAGTAAACACTTGAAAAAATGCTCATCATCCCTAAGTATTAGAGAAATGCAAATCAAAACCACTCTGAGATATCATCTAAGTCCAGCGAGAATGGCCTATATCACAATATCTCAAAATTGCAGATGCTGGTGTGGATGTGGGGAGAAAGTAGCACTTTTATACTGCTGGTGGGACTGCAAACTAATACAACCTTTTTGGAAGGAAGTATGGAGAAAGATCAAAGAACTCAACCTAGACCTCCCGTTTGATCCTGCAATCCCATTACTGGGCATCTATTCAAAGGGGGAAAAAAACTTTTATTATAAAGACACTTGTACTAGGCTGTTTATAACAGCCCAATTTACAATTGCTAAAATGTGGAAACAGCCTAAATGTCCTTCAACCCAGGAATGGATTAGTAAGCTATGGTATATGTATACCATGGAATATTACCCAGCCATCAAAAATAATGGAGACTTTGCAGCATTTGTACTAACTTAGATGGAGGTGGAACACATTATTCTTAGTGAAACATCACAGGAATGGAGAAGCATGAATACTATGTATTCAACTTTGATATGAGGACAATAAATGACAATGACACAGTGGAGTACAAGGAAAGGAGAGAGCAGACAGAAGGAGGGGGGGTAGGGAAAGAAAACAAAAAAAAGGAAAGAAAATAGTGACTAATTCTCACATAAATTGGATTCAGTTTTGATCAAAGTACATTACTTAAACATCAGTTTTTTGTTTTTGTTTTTTTTTTTTTTTAGAGATAGAGCCTCAAGCTGTCACCCTGAATAGAGTGCAGTGGTATCACAGCTCACAGCAACCTCCAACTTCTGGGCTCAAGCGAGTCTCCTGCCTCTGTCTCCCAAGTAGCTGGGACTACAGGCACCCACCACAATGCCCGGTCATTTTTTGGATGCCCCTGTCATTGTTGTTTGGCAGGCCCGGGCTGGATTTGAACCCACCAGCTCAGCTGTACATGGCTGGCGCCTTAGCCCGTTGAGCCACAGGCACCAAGCCTAAACATCAGTTTTTAATTCAACTTGTCATTATGTTGTTTAGGATATTGCATCCTCATTTATAAGTGAAATATGTTTGTAATTTCCCTTCATAACAATATATTTTTTCCAATTTCAATATCAGGTGTATCCTGATCAAGTAGAATGATTTTTAAATATTTCTTCTTTTTCTATTGTTTATAAGATTTGGCATGATCTGTTTTTTGAAACTGTCTTTTACTTTTATTTATATAATATTAGTTGTCTATTTTTTGAGACTTTGGGAAAAAATAAGAAGTCAACTGATAAAGTCATACTGAGCATCAGAGTCAAAGCATTCTATAATAGACATACTCTTATTTGACAATGTGAACGTTACTTTCTTTGCATTATTATTATTAATATTGCTTAATATTTCGATGCAGTAATCGTCAGTTTTCTTTTCTGAATTTATTTATCTGTGTTCATTCTTTATGGGGTTTTTGGTTTCTAGTCCTTATCTTAAACATTGTTACTGTTATTAAATTTTAAGCCTTTTAAATTCTGCGAAGGCAAAAAGGAGAAACCTAATAAACATATGTATATGTAAAAATAAAAATGAAAAAATAAAAGAACAAATCTGGAGGCATCACCTTACCAGATTTCAAACTACACCACAAGGCTAAAGTAACCACAACAGCATGGTATTTGGCACAGAAATAGGGAAATGAGCCAATGGAAGAGAACAGAAAACTCAGATATAAAACCATCCACCAACAGCCCTTGATCTTTGACAAAGCAGACAACAATATACACTGGGGAAAAGAAGCCCTTTTCAACAAATGGTTCTGGGAAAATCGGATAGCCACATACAGAAAATTGAAACAGGACCCATATCTTTCACCACTCACAAAAATTCAAGATGGATAAAAGACTTAAATGTTAAAACATGAAACTTGAATTAAAATGTTTAAAACTAACAGATGCCAGTGTGGATGCAGAGGGAAAGGAACACTTACACACTCTTGCTGGGATAGCAAATTAGTGCAACTGCTATGGAGAACAGTATGGACATTCCTGAAAGAACTCAAAGTAGACCTATCATTTGATCCAGCAATCCCTCTATTGGGTATTTACCCCCCCAAAAGAAGTCATTTTATAAAAAATACACCTGCCCTAGAATGTCTTTTGCAGCATAACTCACAGTTGCAATGATGTGGAATCAACCCAAGTGCCATCAATTCATGAGTGGATGAATAAATGTGGTATATGTATACTGTGGAATACTACTTAGCCATGAAGAATGGTGAATTAAGACCTTTTGCAATAATTTGGATGGAACTGGAGACAATTCTTCTAAGTGATATATCAAAAGAATGGAAAAGCAAACCCCCCCGAGCGCTTGCTCTTAAATTGGAACCAACCAATGAACACAGATGTGCACAGAGGGAAGTAAACCTCAGTGGAAATGACGCAGAGTGCAAGGGGAGGAGAGGGTGGCAAAAACCTACTTAACAAGTACAATAAACACTATCTGGTTGATGGGCACATTTACAACCCTGGCTCAAGCATAATAAAATTAATACATACAACCAAAAACATTTGTACCACTATAATATTTTTAAAACTGTCATTAAGGAATCAATACTAAATGAAACACATTCCTGGATGAGTTCCTGGAACAGAGAAAGGGCATTGGGTAAATATTAAGGAAAGCTGAAAAAAGTATGAACTTCAGGTAACAAATGAACCGTTATAATGTCAGATGTTAATAATTAGGAAAATTGGGTGTGAGCTATATGGGAACTCTTGGTACTACCTTTGCAATCTAAAACTCTTCTAAAATAAAAGGTTCATTCTTAAAAAATAATTTGTAGGAGGATATATCCAAGATCCCTCAAAGTTTGCAACACCCAGAGTTGTTTGTTCTATTGCACTCAGCTCACTGTTCTGACAACGAGAAGGAGTTTCTAGCCTAAGTTAGGATGTTCCAGATGATGCAATAGATTTGTCAAACTACAGCCTATGGGCACAGCCAGCTCATCTCCTTTTATAAATACAATTTTATTGGAACACGGCCATGCTTGATCATTTACATATTATCACTGGCTGCTGCTGTCCAACCAGCAGAAGTAACTATGACAGACTAGATAGCCTACAAAGCCTAAAATATTTACTATACAAACGTTCACAGAAAAAGTTTGCCAGATACTGGTGTAGAACTTCAGATTCTGTTTTTCTTCACCAGTTCTGTATTGAGTGCCCAGCATTCTTCTATGTGGTAGTGACACAGAGATGATCGTGACAGATTCTGCCTGTTATGGAACTTGCCTTCCAGAAAAATGAAATGATAAAAAATAAATAGTACCACCAACAAATTATGCAAGGTTATTCCAATAGCTCTAAGTACTGCAAACACAATAAAATAAACATAATTGACATAGACAATGAGGTTGGGGGTTCAAACAGCTTGTTCAGATTCCATACACAAGTAAGACCTCACTAAGATATATCATGAATTATAAGAAGGAATCAGCTATATAAAGATAAAAGGAATATCACTCCAGGTCAAAGGCCTAAAAGTTCAAAAGTCATAAGCAGAAACAAGGTTAAAGTTCACAGCAAAGATATTTGTAAGACTTCTCTTGCCTTTAGGCACTTCCAAAATTAAGTATGTCAAAATAAAAATAATTCAATAGTCCCCAATGCTATCATTTATTATTTATTTACGTATTTATTTGCTATGACTTTTTAAAAGAATTTTTCCCATGGGAATAACTAAGATTTTCATATTCCATGGAGACTTTGCTAATTAAATTACTTATTATCTTAAGAATGTTTGCCACAGAAAAAGGACAGTGCTAAGTGTCACTTATCACAAGATTATTTGGTGTGCTACATTTCCTTTTAAACCTGAAAAAAGAATCCTCTCCTGATCCACACTAAAGAAAGGATGCTTCAAAAGCTTGGCTTCTGTGTTGTATAGCACATCCCTTAAATTTACTTACCTCACATAATTATAAGTTTATACCCACTGGAAAAAAAGCTTTCCATGTGCAGTTTTTAGTATCCAATTATACTCAATAAATCTGGAGTGTAGAGAATCCTGACTACTAATATACCAACCTATAATATGAACAAGCTCCCTTCATCTGCTGGATATAGAAAGGAAGGATCCAGAATGTTTCCAACATATTGATGCAGGACATTTGGCGCCCGGCCAGCTCAGCGGAGCTGGCAGACCTGCCGCCTCCACCTTGGCGGTGTCGGTGCGGCGGCAGCGCAGCTGAGGAACCAGCGGGCTGGATGACAAGCAAGGAGGGGGACCTCCAACCCCCCCCAGAAGCTCCAATAGCCACAAAGGCCGGACAACTGCCGAGGAGACACCTGCACCTTGGTGTCTCCTTCAGTTTACACTTACAACTAAAAACAGAACCTCCATTTCCGATGCCTAGGTCAATTACATGTGAATTTCCTAGACCTCAATTCCATTAATGGACTCTGTCCATTCTTTAATACATTCATTCACTTTGCCCCGGCGGAAGGGACTGTGTTCATTTGTTGATACATTCATTCACTTTGCCCCGGCGGAAGGGACTGTGTTCATTCGTGGATACATTCATTCACCTTGCCCAGGCGGAAGGGACTGTGTTCATTCGTGGATACATTCATTCACCTTGCCCTGGCGGAAGGAACTGTGTTCATTCATTTCCTGGCCAAGGAACCCATGCGCCTATATATACCCGGAGACTAAGAACCTAAAAGCGGAGACACGGAACGACCGGCAGAGAAACGGAGAGATCTTTCACTTGAGTTCTCTCTCTACCGGGAGCTTTAGTGTTTTTTTGTATTCTTTTCTGTAAATAAATTCTGTCTTATCACTACTTTTGTGGTCTGTCGATTCCTTCTTCAAATCGCCGAGACCAAGAACCTGAAATTCTGGTATCAATATGATTTATGAAATAATAGCTCTAAATATTGTCATTAGATATTACACGGAAAAGTTGAGTCGTTTTGGTCAAATGAAGTTTCCTTTTTTTTTTTTTTGTTTGAGACAAAGTCTCACTATGTCACCCTCAGTAGAGTGTTGTGGCGTCACAGCTCACAGCAACCTGAAACTCTTGGGCTTAAGCAATTCTTTTGCCTCAGCCTCGCAAGTATCTGGGACTATAGGTGATTGCCACAATGCCCCAGCAATTTTTTGGTTGTAGTTGTCATTTAGCTGGCCTGGGCTGGGTTCGAACCTGCCAGCCTGAGTGAGTGTGGCCGGCACCATAACTACTGTGCTATGGGTGCCGAACCTGAAGTTTCTTAACTATAGTACTTCTTAGGGACCTTAACTAAGCTAACACAAATTGTGATTTGAGGCTGAGTGCTCAGTGGTTAGGGCGCCAGGCACATATACAGAGGCAGGTGGGTTTAAACCTGGTCCAGGGACCTGCTAAAACTACAATGACAACTACTACAAGAAAATAAGTGGGTGTTATGGCAGGTGCCCATAGTCCCAGCTACTTGGGAAGGCAGAGGCAAGAGAATCACTTAAACCCAATAGTCTGAGGTTGCTGTGAGCTGTGATGCCACAGCACTCTATTGAGGGCAACATAGTAAAACTCCATCTCAAAAAACAAACAAATTGTGAATTGACACACTCTTAAGGCATAAAGAACATGTAATGGGCCAGGGCTCTAGAGAACACCTGCACGTGGCTTTTGAGGTTATCATTCGCTGCTTTGGAGAATCAAATAATATCTAATATTCTTGTTACTTGGGTCAGATACGTAACCAAATATGTAATATATGGTATGGTAAGAAATTCCAGAAACCTGTTCACCGAAAACAAGCCTATTCCCTTAGCACGTGATAAAAAGAGGGATACAAAACACCAGGAAGGCTTCTTAAAACACTAATTTCTAGACTTGCCTCCTGGAGTTTCTGATTTGTGTTTCTAATAAATTTCAATTTCCTCGTGATACTGCTGTTGGTCAAGGATTGCACTTCGATTACCACTAATCTAGAGGTAATTTCAACCTTGGGTTGTATTCATACAGGCAACTGGAATCAATAGGTGTTGTGATGTGTCAGCAATTTTAGCATCTCAGTTTTGTTAGGACAAATATCATTTTCTCATGCAGAATGTGGACGATCAGAATATGTGTTAGTTGATACTATCACCTGTATTAGAGGGAGTGCGAAAGACACACAAAAAACAGAGATGACAGTAAGGGTCAGCATCCCCACTTTAGGTCTGTGTCACTTATCCTCCTTAGACATCTTCAGTTATGGTCCCCTGAGGCCTGCAGTGTTACTAATGGTATCAAGTCCCTTCCAGCTCTCTCATCTGCAGAACACACACTGTGCTGTCAACACGTAGAGTTCAGAGAGGCAAGGGGTTGTTTGTCCCCCAAATCCATCCTCAGCCAACAGAAACATTCCCTGTCCAGCTTCTTGTATTCCTCTGCTTTCCAATTTCTGCTGAGACATGAACTGCTCCTATCCCAGTCATTATATGCACTTATATCCCAACCATTATGCACATGCACGTGTACAAATGTATATGGATATTCATGGATCTCATGTCACTTACCTACAGGATATACTCTGAGAAACGCATCATTAGGTGGCTTCCTCATAGTGCAAACATCGTAGAGTTACTTACACAAACCCAGACAACACAGCCACACACACGAGGCTCCCAGCCTGCAAACCTGCACAGTATGTGACTGTACTTCAAACTGTAGGCAATTGTAACACAATAGTAAGGAACTATGTCTACACAGAAAATGTACTGTAAAATATATAATATAAAAAAAGTGGTGTACCTGTATAGGGCACTTACCACTTGTGGGACTGAGAGCAGTTATGAGTGAGTCAGTGAGTAACTGGTGAGTGGATCTGAAGGGCTAGGACCTTACCGTACACTAACCATAGACTTTATAAACACTGTACCCTTAGACTACACTACATTTATTTTTTTAATTTTTTCTTTTATCATTAATAAACTAATCTAAGCTTACTATAACCTTTTTACTTTGCACACTTTATAAATTTTTTTAATTTTTTGATTCTTTTTGTAGTGACACTTAGCTTAACAGACAAACACATTGTACAGCTCTACAATAATATTTTATTTCTTGTTACAAGCTTTCTATAAGCTTTCTTTCATTTATGAAGTTATTTATTTATTTATTGCTTTGAAAATTTTTTGTTAAGAGCTGGCACCATAGCTCGGTGGGTAAGGAGCCAGCCACATACACCCAGGCTGGTGAGTTCTAACCCAGCCCCCGCCAGCTAAACAGCAATGACAACTGCAACAAAAAAATAGCTGGGCGTTGTGGCAGGTGCCTGTAGTCCCACCTACCTAGGAGGCTGAGGCAAGAAAATCTCTTAAACCTAAGAGTTTGAGGTTGCTGTGAGCTGTGATGCCATGGCACTCTACCGAGGGCAACATAGTGAGAATCTGTCTCGAAGAAAACATTTTTGTTAAGAACTAAGACACAACACACACATTAGCCTCGGCCAACACAGGGTCAGGATCACCAATATCACCATCTTTCACGTCCACATCTTGACCCACTGGATGGTCTTCAGGGCAATAACATGCATGGAATTCATACCTCCTACAGGACTTGCCCAAGTCTGTTTTACAGTAAACTCGTTTTTTTAATAAATAGAAAGAGTACTCTAAAATAACAATAAAAATTATAGCACAGTAAATAAATAACATGGGCATATATTATAATTATCAAGTATTATATACCATACATAATTGTATGTGGTTTTATATGACTGATAGTGCAGTAGGCTTGCTTACACCAGGAGCATCACAAACGCGTGAGTAAAGCGTTACTCTAGGATGTTATGACAGCTTCGTTCCCATCTTATGGGACCATCGTCCCACCGGCAGTCTCTGTCGACCGAAATGTCATTGTGCAGCACCTGACCATGTATTCCTGACCTTAAAGCATTCTTGCTCATTTGAGAATACTGTAGTTTTGTAATACAGAAAAGTATAAGCAAAACAAAAACCTCTGCAAATTAAAATCACCCATAATCCTAAAACTGAGAGATAACCACAATTAACATTTTGGTGTATTCCCTTCTAACTGTTATTTTAACAGAAATAGTATGTTAGGTTGGAAATGTTTTATGTTTATTGTTTATTTCTCTTTTTCTAGAAATTGCTTCTTACAGTCTTTCACCTATTCTTTTTCCATTAAGGTGTTAACTATATTTTAGTTTTTAGATTCTTAAAAATCAAAGAAATTCCAACTTTAATTAATACATTGATTAAAATTTCTCCCAATTTACTTATGGGTTGCTAATAATCACATTGACCTACAAAAACAGTGATATCACATGACTTAAGAAAAAAAAATTTTTTTTTTTTTGAGACAGAGTCTTACTTCTTCACCCTCAGTAGAATGCCCTGGCATCCTCACAGCAACCTCAAACTCTTGGGCTCAAGTGATTCTTTTGCCTTAGCCTCCCAAGTAGCTAGGAGTAGAGGCCCCAGCCACAACACCAGCTATTTTTAAGAGACTAGGTATCACTCTTGCTCAGGCTGGTCTTGAACTCCTGAGCTCAGGCAATCCACCCACCTCAGCCTCCCAGAGTGCTAGGATTACAGGGGTGAGCCCCTGTGTCTGGCCAACTCAAGCTAATTTCTATCTTTTAAATTTGTTACATTTGTGATATTCAGAAATCTTAAATTTTCACAGTTAAACCTATTTTTTCCTTTGTATTTTCCTCCCAGTGTTTTAATAATTAGTCTTAACCATCAAAGTCCATTTTAATATTCACTTTCGTGTCCTGTGTTTTGTTTCATTACAATGTTTTTATGTCTAGTCAAATAGATAACTCGAGTAAACACTAACTTGACATTCGTATTCTTTTCCTTCACACCATTTATTAAATATCCTTTATATTTCCAGTTTTTTATCCTTATTTTTGGATATTATATAATGAATTAAAACTTTTACATTGTTTATGAAGATCTTATTCAAATATGCTTTTATTGCATTTATGTGATGTCCCATTTACAATTTTATGTGTTGTGCCCATTATGATGCTATCTTAATTATGATAGATTTATAACATCGAAATACATATTTGGTAGGACAAAGTTTCTCTTCTAATTCCTTGTCAAATTAGATTGATTGTAATCTATATTTTTGTTCTTCATTTTCCTTTGCTATAGATTTTCCAGAAGTAAATGTATATTGTGAAAACATCTTTTTAATTGTATCTAATACTTTCAATTTCTACTTTGCCTGAAATAAATAGTTTTCCCCGTCTTGTTTGTGTGTATGGCTGCACCTTATTTTCGTTTGTGAATTTTTAATATTTCACTATAATTTTATCATTGCTACTTTCACCGTGTATGACTTATCTAGCTGTATATTTGATTACAAACCAAATTCAATTGTCTTTATCTTCTAATAGAAGACTTAAATCTTTTCACACTAGTTTCATAATTGAATTTTGCCTTATGCTTTTGGGAATTTCCCTGTTTTCTGTTTTGTTTTATAGAAAAAAATATTTTGTTCAACATCCAGGATTAGAAGTAATTCTTCCAGTTTTAAATTGTTAAATATTGCTTTTTGCTTTATGATAATCTCCTATAATTAATCTTTATTTATTTCAGGAAATTATTTTCTTTTATTTCTTTACTATGTGTTCATAGAAGATGAGGAATTTAACATGCTTTACTTCTCTTCCTTTTAAAAACTTAGTCCTACTGATTTGAGAAGATTTGGTTTTAGATCCAAATTATAGTTTTAAGTGATTATTACATTGCTCACAAAGTACTTTTGACATTACAGTTTTTGAAATAATTATTTAAATGATTTCAAAATTTATCATTAAATATCTTAGAATTGTAATTCTGGGGTTTTAAACTTTCATTCTCAAAATCCAAGATTATTTCAAAGAAAGTTATATACATGGTATCTATTTTTAAGCACTTTCATATTTAGAGTGTCCACTTGTTGCCATAATACATGGAGGAATATATGTCTTTCCTTCATAGGTCTCAAATTTACCAAATCAAAATTCTAAGGACATTGTTCAATTTCCTTTATGTAATTAATATTACAGTAGAGAAGTCTGGAGCCAAATCAAATCGTTCCTCTATGGTTAACCTGCTTCATTGCCTACACGCTTGTAAAAATATTTATATTAATTTTTCTAATTAGAATTCTTACCTTGATTCAGGCCTTTTTTTTTTTTTTTTTTTTTTTTTAAGCAACCACTTTTTAAAAATTTTTCATTATTTATTGTTTGGGATTCATTGAGTGTACAAAGAATTAGGAATTAGGTTACACTGATTGCATTTGTTAGATAAAGTCCCTTATAATTTTGTTAGGCCCCCAAGAGGTGTGCCATACACCATGAACCCCCATTTCCCTCTCTCTTCCCATATCTCCACTTGCTCATTCCCTTACAACCCCCCCCCCCGACCTTTATTAGCTCATCTACTGCCTTCACATTAGACTTGAGTACATTGGGTTCTTACTTCTCCATTCTTGTGATGCTTTACTAAGAAGAATGTGCTCCACCTCCATCCAGGTTAACACAATATGTATAAAGTCTCCATCTTTTTAGTGGTTGAATAGTATTCCAGGATATACATATACCACAGCTTGTTAATTCATTCCTACATTTATGTGCATTTAGGTTATTTCCACATTTTGGTGATTGTAAATTCAGCTGCAGTAAACAGTCTAGTGCAAGTGTCCTTATAATAAAAGGATTTTTTTTTCTTCAGGGTAGATGCCCAGTAATGGGATTGGAGAATCAAATAGGAGGTCTAATTTGAGTTCTTCAAGGATTCTCCATATTTCCTTCAAAAAAGGTTTTATTAGTTTGCAGTCCCACCAGCAGTGTAAAAGTGTTCCCTTCTTTCCACATCTATGCTAGCATATGCAGCTTTGAGACTCTGTGATGTGGGTTAGGTTATATCTCAGGGTAGTTTTGATTTGCATTTCTCTGATGATGAGCATTTTTTCATATGTTTGGTAGCCATTCATCTGTCTTCTTTAGAGAAGGTTCTATGTATATCTCTTGCCCAGTGATACATGGGATTTGGTGGGTCTTTTTGTTGCTTAATTTGAGTTCTTTATAGATGCTAGTTATCAAGCTTTTGTTCAATTCAGAATATGCAAATATCTTTTCCCATTCTGAAGTTTGTCTACTTACTTTGGTTGTTGTTTCCTTAGCTGTACAGAAGGTTTTTAGGTTAATTAAGTCCCATTTGTTTATTTTTGTTGTTATTTGCCATAGAAGTCTTCATAAAAACTTCCCCCAGGCCAATATCTTCAATTGTTTTCCTCATGCTTTTTTTTGTTTTGTTTTTTTTTTTGGAGACAGAACCTTAAGCTGTCGCCCTGGGTAGAGCTTACAGCAACCTCCAACTCCTGGGCTCAAGCGATTCTCCTGCCTCTGCCTCCCAAGGAGCTGGGACTACAGCGGCCCGCCACAACGCCTGGCTATTTTTTTGGTTTCAGCCATCATTGTTGTTTGGAAGGGGCCGAGGCTGGTTTCAAACCTGCCAGCTGTGGTGTATGTGGCTGGCACCTTAGCCACTTGAGCCACAGGCGCCGAGCCAACCCCATAATTTTTTTTGAGGATTTTTATTGTTTCATGCCTTAGATTTAAATCTTTCATCTATCTTGAATCAACTTTTGTTAAGTGATGAGAGGTGTGGGTTCAATTTCAGTCTTTTACATGTGGTTATCAGATGCTCCCAGCACCATTTATTGAGTAGGGATTCTTTCCCCCAGTATATGTTCTTGTTTGGTTTATCAAAGATCAAGCGGCTGTAAGATGTTAGTTTCATCTCATGGTTTTCTATTTGGGTCCAAATGTCAAAGTTTCTATTTTTGTACCAATACCATGTTCTTTTGATCACTATGGCATTGTAGTATAGCCAAATGTCTGGTAGGGTGATACCACGGGCTTCATTTTTATTACTAAGAATTGCTTTGGTTATATAGGGTTTCTTCTGGTTCCATACATAATGAAGAATTATTTTGTCCAAATCTTGAAAGTATGATGATAGTATTTTAATGGGGATTGCTTTGAATCTGTAGATTGCTTTGGGTAGTATAGACATTTTCACAATGTTGATTTTTCCCAGCCATTAGCATGGTATGTTCTTACATTTGTTAATATCTTCTGCTATTCCTTTTCTTAGGTTTTTGTAATTTTCTTTGTAGAGGTCCTTCACCTCTTTTGTTAGGTATATTTTTAGTTTTTTTTTTTTTCTTTGAACCTACTATGAAGGGGAATGTGTCTTTGATTAGCTTCTCATCTTGGCTGTTATTGGCATATACAAAGGCTACTGATTTGTGGACAGTGATTTTATATTCTGAACATGGCTATATTTCTTGATCACTTCCAGGAGTCTTGTGGTTGAATCTTTGGGGTTCTTTTAAATACAAGATCATATCATCAGCAAAGAGGAAGAGTTTAACCTCTTCTGCACTCATTTGGATGCCCTTATTTCCTTCTCTTGCCTGATTGTATTGTCTAGAACTTCTAGCACTATATTGAATAGTAGGGGCAATACAGGACAACCTCGTCTGGTTCTAGTTCTAAGTGGAAAAGCTTCCAGCTTCACTCATTCAGTATAATATTAGCTGTGGGTTTGTCATGGGTGGCTTCGATCAGATTAACAAATGTGCCACATATGCCTAAATTCTTAAATGTTCTAATTAGAAAAGGATAATGAATTTTATCAAATGCTTATTCTGCATCTATTGAGATGATCATATGGTCTTTGTTTTGGCTTCTGTTGATATGGTGAATTACGTTTATGGACTTGCATATGTTAAACTAGGCTTGCATTACTGGGATGAAACCTACTTGATCATGATGAATGACTTTTTTAATGTGTAGCTATAATCTGTTAGGATTTTATTGAGAGTTTTTGCATCTATATTCATTAGTGAAATTGGTCTGAAGTTCTCCTTTTTAGTTGGGTCTTTTCCTGGTTTTGGTAATCAGGGTGATGTTTACATTGTATAATGTGTTGGGGAAGATTCCTTCCTCCTCAACTTTTTGAAATAATTTCTGGAATATGGAAATAAGCTCTTCTTTGAAGGTTTGATAGAATTCTGTTGTGAAGCCATCTGGAACAGAGCTTTTTGTTTGTTTGTTTGTTGTTTCTTATATCTTAGTTTTTAAAATAAGTCTGTTCAAGAGAGCTATTTCTTCTTGATAAAGTCTGGGGACAGAGTGAGATTCCAGGTATTGATCCATTTCCTCCACATTGTCAAATTTCTAGGCATAGAGTTTCTTGTAGTACTCAGAGATGATCTCTTGTATCTCCGTGGCATCTGTTGTTATTTCACCTTTATCATTTCTGATTGAGATTATTAGAAATTTTATTTTTCTGTTTCTAGTTAATCTAGCCAAAAATTTATCAATTTTATTTATTTTTTCACAAACCAACTCTTTGTTTTGTTAATTTTCTGAATGATTCTTTTATTTTCAATTTCATTAATCTCTAATATAATTTTGTTTATTTATTTTCTTCTGCTTGGTTTGGGATTAGATTATTCTTCTTTTTCCAGTTCCATAAGATGGTTCACACGTTTGTTGATGCCCTCTTTTTCTGTTTTTCAAATGTAGGCATCTAATGTTATAAATTTCCCCCTTAAGTCTGCTTTTGCTATAACCCATGGGTTTTGGTAACTTGTGTCTTCATTGTTGCTATGTTTGAGGAATTTAGTGATTTTTTTTCTTTTATCTCTTCCTTAACCCAAATATCATTCAGCATAAGGTTGTTTAATTTCCAAGTCTTAGTGCTGGGATGAATGTTTTTGTTGGAGTTGAGTTCCACCTTTATTGCCTTGAAGTGTGAGAAGATACAAGGTATAATTTCTCTTCTTTTAATTTTGCTGAGGTTTGATTTGTATCCTAGGATCCTATTTTGAAGTATGTACCATGGGCTAACAAGAAAAATGTATATTCTCTAGCTTTGGGATGGTGTGTTCTATATATGTCTATTAATCCCATTTGTTCTAGGGTCACATGTCAGTCCTTTGTATCTTTGTTTAGTTTCTGTTTAGAGGATCTATCCAGTTCTGTCATAGGGGTGATAAAGTCCTAAGCTATTATGGTGGTATGGATTATCATATTGTCCATTAAGTTCTGTTTCATAAATCTGGAAGCACTTAAGTTGGGTGCATACACATTTAAATTGACATGTCTTCTTGTAGTATTGTTCTTTTGACCAGTATAAAGTGTCCATCTTTGTCTTTCTTAACTTCAATTGCTTTAAATCCACTTGTATCTGAAAATAAGTTTACAACCCCTCCTTTATTCTGATTTCCATTTGCTTGAAATACTGTATCCCATCCCATAACCCTGAGTCTTGACACGTCCTTCAAGGCTAGGTATGTCTCCTGAAGACAGCATATAGATGGCTTGTGCTTTTTTTATACAATCAGACGGCCTGTGCCTCTTCAGTGGTGAATTCAGTCCAATAATGGTTTAGTTTAGCATGATACAGAATTCTGGACTGCAAATTGTTTTGTTTAAGAATGTTGAAAGTGGGCAGTACCCATAGCTCAGTGAGTAGGGCACCAGCCACATACACCCAGGCTTCCAGGTTCAAACCCAGTCTGAGCCAGCTAAACAATGACAACTGTAACAACAACAACAACAATTAGCCAGGCATTGTAGTGGTCACCTGTAGTCCCAGCTACTTGGGAGGCTGAGGTAAGAGAATTGCTTAAGTCCAGGAGGTTGAGGTTGCTGTAAGCTGTGTGAAGGTGAATGGGCATGCTTTTATGGCTTGAAAGGTTTCAGTTGAAAAGTCTGCTGTCATCCTAATGGCTCTACCTCTGTAGATCAGTTGGTGCTTACTTCTGGCTGCTTGCAGAATTTTTTTTTTTTCATCTTGGCTTTGGACAGGTTCATTACAATGTGTCTTAGAGAAGTTCTGTTTGATTTGAGATGAGCCAGCATTTGATATCCATCTGAAAAGAGTGTTTTGGTGTCCTTAGCAAAACTTGAGAAGTTTTCATTTATGACAGTTTCCAGTAGGGCTTCCATTCCTTTGGAACAACCTTCTTCCCTTTCAGGAATCCCTATTATTCTTATGTTTGAACACTTCATGGAGTCTCATAGTTGTCTAAGCACCTATTCTGCCTTCTCTCTCTTCTGCCTCTTTGACTACCTGGGTTAACTCGAAAATTTTATCCTCTACCTCTGAGGTTCTTTCTTCTCCATGATCTAACCTATTTTTGATACTTTCTACTGCATCCTTACATTTCCTGATTTCTCCTTCATTAAGGAGACTTCTTAAGTTCCGTCATATCCTTTCGATATTCTACGTATCTCTCATCTGACTTTTGGTTCTGTCTTTCCATTTTCTCATCATTTCTTTTATTGTCTTCATCATCCATATTTTAAATTCCCTTTCCATGAAGTCCATTAATTCTTTATAGGTGGAATCTTCTGCAGTAGCTGCCTCATGGTCTCTTGGGGAAGTTCCTCATGTTGCCTGAATTTTTTCTGTTGGTTCCTCCTCATGTGTTCTTTCTTATTGTTCACCTCCTTGTCCATTTTCCCTCTCACTGCCTTCTTTGCTTCAAATTACCTTGTTTCAGAGATTAGGTCTCAAAATGGCCTCAGCCTGAGCAAAGCCAAACTCTTCCCTCTGGCCAAATAAACAGAAGTCCTTGCTCTTGATAACAATATGTTGCAATATGTAACTAGAACACCAGGTGGCACTGTGGTTTTTTTAGGAGATAGAGAGCACAACCAGCAACCTCTATGGTTCCTATTCCAAACTTAGTTGCCTTTGGTGATCACCTTATTATTTCCTAAGAACTTAGACCCTACCCGGTTGGGATCTTAAAGTTCACAAGAATCCTTCAGGGGTCAATCTCACAGTGCCCCCTGACTTCACTTCCCAGGGGGTATGGGAGTCTCTCAGCCTATCCCCAGAGTGGAGTTCTGATCCCAGCAGGTGGAATTAAGGCAGCCATGCTTTAGGCACCTGCTAAGACCTTCTCACAATCTTGCCATGATGGCAGCCCCTTTGCTACAGAGACGTTTTCAATATGGCTGCCTCGCCAGCCACCAAACCTATTCCAAGTCCACACCAACTGGTATTCAAATCTGGTTATTGTATACTGTTCAAGTCCACCTACTCATCCAAGCTTTCCATTCAACCCACAGCTTCCCCCCACAACTGACAATTCCAAAAGGCTTCCTCTTGTCCTTGACCTCTGTGGGGGATCAGCTGATCCCAGCCAGTTGCTGTCACCTGCCTAATTCATCAGATTTCCACCACTCCAGAATATTTATTATATCTAGCTCACCACCTGCTCACTCTGCTCTGTGAGCTATGACTCTGGGTAAGGTGGTGGCACCAGATATGACTAGGTTCTCTCTTTTTCCCTAGTTGTTCTAGGATAGATCAGCTGAACAATCCTTGTGCAACTACTTTTTAAAAAATAAAACTGGGTAAATGCTTTCTGGCTGTTTAATCTGAGCAGTGTCAGAGGGCGAGTAGATACAGAAGCCCTGAGGAAGAGAAGGAGATAGCAGAGAAGAGGCAGCTCAAGCCTGTGGTGCTGTAACTCTAAACCCTTGGCAAGGAAGCATTTGTGGGAAGCAAGCCCTCCTGCTCCATGCACAGCTGGGAAATGAGTCACCTCCACGCTTATTGCTCTTCCTGATTCAGTCCTTTTAATTTCACTTTCTGGGAATATTATGGAGCATTTTTATTTAAAGGCTCATAGTTTTATCAGCTGTGGAAATTTTCATCTGTTTTTTAAAAAATTTAATGATTACTTTCATTCCAATTGTTCTGATTTCTTCTGTAAGAAAACCCCAGACACTCATTTTAGATTCCTATTCTCTAACTTCTGTATACTTTACCTTTTCTCTAATAGTTTTTCTTTATTCACTTTGTCTTCCTCCTTTGTTTTCAGGTATGCCATCTCAATTTTGTGCTATGCATGGATGGTTTTATTTGCTGCAATAGTAGTTCTTATCTTCACTGCTTCTGATGCAAATTTTAATTAAGCTTTTGCAATCTAATTTACTATATCTACTACCTTATCTTGATCAGCTTTTTAACTTCTCAGCCTTTGGTCTATGTGTCTCATCTTATTTTATTGTTTGGGCCTTCTCCTTTTGTTTCATATCTGATCCAATTTACTCTCAAAACTCGCTGCTCATGTATGCATAGACACCACCTTTTGTTGCATATGGTGTTTAATTCAAGCTGAAATACTTTAACTATTTTTCATGACTTTGTTTAATAAATGATTTTTTAAATATACTCTTTAAATGACCCATCAGAATGATGTCTTAGTTTCCCTTTCCCTATACGGCAATTAAATTTTAATAGGGCAAATGTTGTTTTGTTTTTTTCTTATATGAGTGGAAGTCTATCCTACTTACAGTGTTTACCAATCAGCAGGATGCCCTTGGCCGCTGCTGCTGTCCATTTGATCATACATCTAATCATCTTCTTAGATCAATATATGAAAAGCAAATTGATGTACACAGTTCTTGGCCCAATTCCCAGGGTCTTTTCTGTTTGAATTAGAAGGGGTGTTTTTCATTTCACACTCTGGAGTTCTTATCCTCTAAATTAAAGCAGTAAAAATCCAGGACATGTATCTTCCCTGCATCTTTTCCACTTTCTGTCTCAAACCGTCCTGCTTTATTTCTGAGAGCTACACTTCCCGGGATCCAATGTATGTCTGCTCAAAATCTTTCATATTCTCATGTACTACTCCATTGTGTTCCTACAACAGGAACATGATTGACATTATATTGAAAAGCAACAGTTACTATAAATTCCCCCAAAACATGTTTTGCATTGACTTAATATAATAATAGAAAAACGGGGTGGTGGCTCTATGATCCTAGAACATAGATACAGGGAGCAAGACTTTATAAGAAAGAGAAAAAGAAAAGGGGAGGAAAAAAAGAGAGAGAGACCACAGGAAAACAAAGTCTTTCCTATCTTTTTTCAGTAGTTTGAGGCTATTTTATTTCATGAAACCACCTTTTCTTTCCCACTCCCAAACCAGTTCCATCAGCTTTATAGTTAGTGGAAATTCCTCCTATTTTCTAGCAATAGGCTCTCTGTCAGTCTTAATTTTGTGTGATGTTGTGAGTTTTCCTATGTCTTAATAGCTATTTTAGAGAGAAGTTGGTAGAGACTGTCTCAGGACGACTACCCAGATGCCATTTTAAACTAAGCCTATGGTTTAGTTATAAACAATAAACACAGAGAAGACAATTGCCCATGCTATAACATCATTGTTCATTCTTCACGTTCTGGGTTGATGTGAGCATAGCAATGTTATTTGTTTTCAGCATCAAATATTGAGCAAGAGAAATTATGCTAACTCCTTGGTTCTTAATACAAATTCTGGAATGTCCAGTATTACGTTCATTTAAGATTG
This sequence comes from Perodicticus potto, assembly GCA_963574655.1. Taxonomy (NCBI): domain Eukaryota; kingdom Metazoa; phylum Chordata; class Mammalia; order Primates; family Lorisidae; genus Perodicticus; species Perodicticus potto. The sequence continues at coordinate 5,950 of CAUYRH010059848.1, read as the reverse complement.
TTTTGTATGTTATATAACCTAAAATAATATTGGCTCAAATTTGATATTTCTGTTTACTAAGTTAAGATGGTAGAAGTTCCTATTACTGCTATTAGATTTGGGTTTTCTTTTTATTCCTTAACGATGTCAAAAACATTGATTTTATTCCACTTTTAAATTGTCTCCCTTATTTTTAAAGACTCACCAGGGCAATGTTCTAAAATGTCATTGTACATAAATGTTAAAGGAGGAGCTCATAAAATATTCCGATTCCCTTGCCTTTGTGGATATAGATTGAGTAGGACCACAGAATCTTCTTTTGCAATGAGCACATACAAATGATACTAATGCAGTGGTCCAATTATACTTTGAAGAATGTTGATGAGTTTCAGGTTTATAATTAAAGTTAAGATTTATCTTTTCTTCTTTGCCTTGAATGCATAACAGATCTCCTACATTGATGGCTCTCTTCCTTGAATGAGCCTTTTATTGTTCTTACTAGACTTAAGAACAATAATATGACTATCACTTACAGAATTTGTGAAGTCATAGCTCAGCTATCTCCTAGCTGACTATGAGATTTAATGTAACTTGTTCTAATAGAAAACAAGGAAGAACATTTCCAAATATTTCCAAATTAGTGCTAATAACTATCAAGGTTAAGTATATAAGATGATAATTATCTGAAAAACGGAAAATGTTTAATGAGACAGGAAGGACAGTAGACTTCAGACTCAGAATAAATAAGGTAAGCTCCATCAATGTAACCTAATCTAATCTAAATCTCCATTTAATCATCTCTTAAAAGGTTAATCCTATTCAGCAGATTTCCTTGGCTAGTCACACTAAACATGTATATGAAAGTGCTTAGTGCTTTGTGAACTCAAAACCCTGCACACATAAAAATGAAAAGTGCTTTATGTCCCATCTACGTAGCATCAACAGAAGTTTCAGAAATTCTGTTTTTTCGCTGAACATCAAATAAGTATGTGGTTTTGTTAAAGATTATACCAAGAATAAAAACTAGATATCCAACATAAAATAAATAAATGTCTTTGCTTTTCTACTTTTCAGTTAACTATGTTGGTATATAATAGTCCAAACATATATTATGAGATTTTCTGAAAAGTAGAAAATTGAATTAAATTTATTAAAATTGAATGCTGTTATTTCCTAGATAGAATGAATTCATTAGTCTAAGAGAATGTTACAGATAACAGTTACCCCTTGGTAATTTTTTCCACTCATATCCATGTACCATATTTAATTCTTTCACTACTACTTTAATGACTTGCAGACTTTTACTCAGGTCTTTCCTAATTAAACATATTTGAAATAGCTATTGTTTTTATTATCAAATCATTCTTGATTCAGATGTTCGGCTGATAGTTGATTTTTAATTGCTTAAAATTTTTTTATTTAATTAGCTTTAGATGGCACAGCAGATGGTCTGTGAATCCATTGGTGTTATATCTATGTGGTAATAAACTTTGGTTCTAATGGGGTGACTCTTCTAAATTTTCTCATTAAACAGCACTCTTGCTTTCTCATTTGTTTTCTCAATTTCTGTCAAGGATAATGTGAAATAAACATGAATTTTTTTCAATTGTAATCTTGACCAAACTCAGAATCAGTAGTTGAGCAGAAGAAAACTTCTAAATACGGATCAAAAATGTTTTCACATAGTAAATGAGAAAATATCATGTATGTTATATCAATCAAGTTGATAAAAATATCTCCAATTGTATATGAAGCCCGCACACTGTACCCCATGATTGAAGTAATGTACACAGCTATGATTCAATTAAAAAAAAAAATCTTGATTGTCCTAGTGAAAACCTTTTCTTTCTTGCTCTGAGGAATCATTTCCTTCTTCCTGATTACTTCCTAGGACATTAGAATGATTTAAATAGGGAGCACGTTCTAACAGCAGTTACCCACATTAGGGCTTGATCTTGTTAGTTGAAACTTAAGCCGTGGCTTCATACTATGTCTTGGGAATGAGGAAGGGAGACAAGAAAAAAACAGGAGAAAATATCGCCAGACTAAACCTTCCTTCTCTCACCTAAGATCATTTTGAATTCAACATCTCTTTAGCAGATATAGTCAGGGTCAAGGTGTGCTTTAAAGAGCTTATTTGTTGCCCCCCAACCTCCCTTCGTAAATAACTCTGTCCCACTCCCTAGCTTTACAAATTGCCTCTTGGAGAGATTTTTGTCCCAGGACTGTTCTGTTTACTCACTACAGACCAAAGAAATTGGTCTTCTTCCCTTTTACTAACTTATGTCTTCACGGGTCATGCTACTTGAGTATACGTAGCACAGAATTGATTCAAGGCTCACCTATTAATGCAAAACACATTTATTTAGTGTCTGCTTTTATTCTATTATTATTGGTTTTTTGTTTCTTTTTTTTTTTTTTTTTTTGGTGCAGTTTTTGGCCGGAGCCGTGTTTGAACCTGCCACCCCCTGCATATGGGGCCGGTGCCCTACTCCTTGAGCCCCAGGTGCTGCCCTCATGCTATTATTGAACAAGCAGAAGAAAACAAAATTTATAAAAATGTCTGCCCTCATTGAGCTCATATTTTAGTGGGAGGACGCAATTAACAGAACAAATAAATCCTTGTGTGTATCAGAAAGTGATAAGTGCTGTAGAGAGAAATACAAGGAAGGGAGACACAATTATATGGGGAAGCAAAGAGCCGCAATTTTTTTTTCCTTATTTTCTCTATACATATACATGTGCTTATTTAGTTTCCACTTTTTGCCTTCACAAAATTAAAAAGGCTTTAAAATTTAATAACAATAACAATGTTTAAGATAAGGACTAGAAACAAAAACCTCGTAAAGAATGAGCGAAGATGAATACATTTAGAAAAGAAATCAGACAATTGCTGCAATGAAATATTGAGCAATAATAATAATAATGCGAAAAAAAGTAACATTCACATTGTCAGATAAGAGTATGTCTATCATAGAACGCTTTGACTCTGAGGTTCAGTATGGAGTCATCAGTTAACTTCTTATTATTTTTTCCAAAGTCTCAAAAAATAGACAACTAATATTTATAAATAAAAATAAAAGATATTTTCAAAAAACAGATCATACCAAATCTTATAGACAATAGAAAAGGAAGAAATACTTCAAAATCATTCTACAATTTTAAACAATGATCATGAGAGCTGCAATTTTAAACAATGATCATGAACAGCTTCTTGGAGAAGACGGCAGGTGTGTAACAGCACCAAGGTTGCAGGTGAGGAAGATACACAGGGGAAAAGCAATGTAGGCAGGAGGCGTGACAGGTGCAGAAGCCCAGGGGCAGGAAGATGCCCTGGATGAACTAAGGAGGCCAGTGGGGTTGCATTAGAGAAGGTGAAGTCAAACAGGTTGGGGTGCAAGCAGATGGGGAACATCTAAACTCTTGTCATCTAATCAAAAATAATCATTGGCCCTTAGTCCATTCAGTCTGAGTGGTATGTGAAACATTTGAGAGTTTTGAGTGGAGATGTGACATCATGTGACTTGTGATTGTAAAAGACTCATTCTAACTTCTATGTTGAAAACAGGCCTTTGGGAAGCAAGGTGGAAGAAGGCAAACCGGTTAGGAAACTGTTGCAAATTTACAGGTGATGTCATTGGGAGGGGCCATAGAAAGTGGCTGGATTCTGAGTGGGACATGGCATCAGAGAGACATAGGGGACAGTGAACGTGAAGGTCATGACTGGCACTCAGTTTTTTAGCCAGAGTATTTGAAAGTTCAGAGGTGCCACATAGTGAGATGGCAAAGGTCGCAGACAGACCACTTTGGGGTCAGGGTCTAGAATATGATTGTAGATGTGTTGAGTCTTAGCTGTCTGCTACTCACTATTCCAGGGAACAGGTTTAATATAAAAATCAGACAGTTTAATACACAAATCTGGAGTTCAAGGAAGACATCAGGCTAGGGATGTAAAACTGGGAGAACCCCGAATTGGTACAGGCACCATCTGAAGTTGTGAGTCTGGAGGAGGGTGCTAAGGGAATGAATCAGAAAGAAAAGATGAAAGGTCTGAGTGGGGATCTGTCTGCTCTCTAATGGTAGGTGGTGAAGGAAGGAAGACGCAGGAAGCAGCAGGTAAGAACGGAATGATTCAGGGTTGCTGCTCTGCACGCCTGTGAATGAAATTGTTTCAGTCAATGAGCCTGTAGGTCGGATGCTGCTGATTGGCCAATTAGATGAGGACGGAGAATGATGAGCCTGATAAGAGCTGTCTTGCTGGGCTCATTCGGAGTCGTTTCAAATAAGAATGAAAGTCAGGTAATTGGAAGCAGAGAATATAGACCCTTATTGTTGTAAATAAGTTTTGCTGCTAAAGAAGAATGAATAAGATTTTGTTTTAATGGCAGAGGTATACTTGTACGATATTGGAAAGAAATCAGCAGAGGGTGAAGTAATTGATAATCTAGAGGAAAGAAGGCAGTGCTAGAGAAATTTCCTCAAACAGGCCAGAAGGAGGAAGATAATATCCAGTGTACAAGAGAAGGATCCCGCTTTAGAAGCAAGGACATTTGGTTTTCTTAACAGAGAGGAAGGCTGAGAAAGCAAATAGATAGGTATAAACAGCCTCTTATTCTGCTTGGAGCATTCACATTTTACCTTCATTTTTATTTATTTTTTGGAGACAAGGTCTCACTATGTCACCCTCGGTAGAGCGCTGTGGTATCACAGCTCACAGCAACCTCAAACTCTTGGGCTTAAGAGATTCTTTAGCCCCAGCCTCCCAAGTAGCTGGGACTACAGGTGCCCGCCACAATGCCAGCGATTTTTTGTTGTTGTAGTTGCCACTGTTGTTTTAGCTGGCCAGGGCTGGCTGGGTTTGAACCCCCCGCCTCAGTGTATGTAGCCAGCACCCTGCCCACGGAGCTCTGGGAGCTGCCCAGCATTCACATTTAGATGTAAGTCAGGAGAATCGCCTAAACCCAGGAGTTGGAGGTTGCTGTGAGCTGTAACTCCATAACACTCTACCGAGGGCAATAAAGTGAGACTCTGTCTAAAAATAAATAAATAAATAAATAAATAAATAAATAAATAAATAAATAAATAAATAAATCTCTAATTGTACCCTTCTAGTGAATTTAAAATAGAGAATTTTCATTAGAATGGGGTACTCAATTTTTTCTTCTGCCATAGAGAAGACACTACTTAGAGCCCCATAAATCCTACTATGCAGTTCTAATGCTGGGGAAAGCATTGCTCTGGTTGGAAGTAGTACATCCAGGGAGCACAAAGTTCACTCCTTTGCTTGTGTGTGAGGAACCCACAGCAGCTCAAGTGTGTGAATGAGCTCCTTCATTTGTGAACTGAGATCCTGTTTGCTCTTGAGCGAAGCTGAAGAACAAACAGCTTGAATGAAACTCCTTTGAAGAATTGCTATGAAAATTAGATTCTTTGGTCAAACTTTTAACCCAACTATATTAAAACTCCTTTGGTTTCGAGACAATAAAAATATTGAAGATGTGGCAGTTCAGCAGATGGGTGATCCATTTGGAAAAGCTTTGTTATTTTCATGTGAGCCAATAAAGTCTGACCTGAGAAAAGAAAGTGTTTACACAAGTCAAAACAAAGACCCTAGACTGTAACTTAGAAAGTGTTTCAATTGGTATCTACACGTGTTAGTGCAGACCCAGTGACAGGTTTAAAATGGACTTGGGGGAAAGGCCGTTCATACTTTATCATGTTGGGTTAATGGAATTACAGTTATGGGCAGTGTTTTACTCAAGCTTGGTGGAAACTCCTGCATACTAATCAATATTCTTACACTCACCATAGCATTTAAAATATGTTCTTGTCTATGTACACGAAGGCATCAAGTTAATCTTCTAAAGGTAGATTATTTTTTATCTTTTCTGCTGATGTAACAGACACAGCTTAGAATTGAAACCACAATAGGATAAAGTAAAAAATAAACGCCATTCAGGTTTTTTTTTTT